>OZ023207.1:42471229-42498729 GCA_963995525.1 Escarpia spicata
AGATAGACACAGCGAGAGATGAAGACAGAGACTGAGTGATAAAAGGGTGGGGAAAAGGAAGAGAGAGAGAGAGAGAGAGAGAGAAAGACCAATGACGACGACGATGATGAAGATTATGATCATGATGATGATGATGAACAAAAACTTGATCATGTTATTGTGTAAGCTAAATCTAACACCCATTTAGTTAAATGACTAGTCGTTGTCCTATAATACCCAATTTCTGCTTGTGTCAGCCTATTCAAATTCGACACGTGTCAGCGACACCCAGGACCAATATGTGCCTAGCCTAGGGCGCTCCTGGCCTCTAGGAAGACGAGGTATATGATAGTCCAGTTTGTATTTGCCTAGCCAATCAACGAACCTAGTCGAGAAAGGACACGCTACAACAACAATTAAAACGCACGCACACAAGCTAGCTTTTGTGCACGTACACGCACGCACGCACGCACGCACGCACGCACGCACGCAAGCGAGCTTTTGTGCACGTTTTCCAGTCACAACTCAATGTACCTATCAAAATGTGACAATTAAACTTAGTATTCAATCAATAAAATTCGTAGACATATTAAGCACTACCATTGTTTTCTTTAAAGGTAGCTACTGATTAAATTATACACGTTTCCGCGAATGCCATCAACTTCAAGATTTTGTACACAGCAGTTGTTGGTCAACAGTATCAGAAATGTTCTTGAGATCTATAAATATACTTAGCGCATACTACTTTTGTTCCAGCAAATGTATAATATTGTTAAGTCTCAAGCAGTTCTACGTAAGCGTGTTACGTCCACGTACCTTCAGTAATCCCGTATTGGCACCTGTTTGAGACACGCAGAGGAAACCTTAAAGCCTTCAAATCCAGTAAACAACAATGGTAAAAGTGAAATTGGCTTGTAGTTGGTAAATAAATGTTTTCACTTGATACATAGACATGTATGACGTTATATTTTTCAATGATATGTGGGAAAACACCACGTTTAATAGACATGCTATGTTGAAAATGTATCCCTCTTGGAGCAATTTAGTGTATTTTCTGGAGAATGTCGCCCACGGCTAAAATACTGTTTCAGTCTCGGCCACATGCTGCGTGGGAAAAAATACACGAAAAAAATAATTAGTATCAAATTACTATACGTTTATCAAAATCGACAGGCAAAATTCATATACGGAATATCGGCTCAACAGTTATAACTGTCTGAAATTGTTTTACAAGATACTTTCCTCTCGCCGTCAAGTGTAGTGATACGCCAACGTTGGCTTTATACAAATAAACCTGTTCGATGGTGGGGATATTTTTCTTTAAGTTGGACGGCAGGAGGTATTGAGCTGCTGTGAGTCCATGATGGCAATTGGTAAATTGTTCAGCCAACTCATGAACAATAAATGGGCGAAATATATTGATGCGATAGTAGTCAGCTGTTGATTGATCAGTGTCTCCTGGCGCGATGGCGTTGAAGCTGTGCCGTTCTGAGTTGACGAATATCAATATATATAGACTTGGCCACCGGCCCAACACGGCGACGTATTTCATCCCACCCTGATGGCATAGTCCTGCCGTACCGGATATATTTACTCGCCAACGAAATGTCTTCGTATGCATCGCCTAAATTGCAATGTTTGGCTTGAAGGTTCTTGCTCATAGATTTGCTAGATGGAAAAGAATCCTTCGGCTCTTCGCATCTACGGTCTTGATCAGATCGGAGGTAACAGGACAAAATTGCCGTTTTAAGAAATGGTGCCCTTTATTATATCGGGAAAAGAACACTTTTTTTAAATACCGGGTATCACCTAACGGCAGGAACTGTATTGCTGTGCTTGAAGAAACTACTCGCACCCTACATTCTGTCCCTTGTCCACGCCACGATCGTTTTCAGGCACGAATACAGGATTTCTTGAGATATAGAGCGGGTCACTTTCTGAAAATAATGTACACTTTTACCAATACGTGGACATCGAATCACAAAAAAAGATATAAGTAATATAGGCTACACAAAAGGCACTTTTAAACTAAAAGGGCACTTTTTGTATTTTTCTGGGGGAGCAACTGCCCCCTGCCCCCCACAGGCCACGGCCCTGTTATCTTCCGAAGGTGTGCACATACGCAAAGTAGCAGAGACAACAAGTGCGTTTGGTTGCAAGACACACCTAATTAAATGTCACTTTGAGTGCTACGTGGCCACGTTACATTTTGTGAACTATATCTAATCAGTTTTCGATGCGTCGCCGATTATGAAGGGTTTAATATATGAGCAAATATGAGCTCGAAGACCTGTAAACCGCTCTGCAAACACCCATCTTAGTAGCTCAAAGACATGCAGCGGTTCTGGTTCGTTTTCAGGAGTGTTGAGAATTGCCATAGTTTTGTCTCCAACAATCGAAACTTAATCTTGAAAGCGGAAACGAACTGGAATAAATGAACTAGAAGAGTTCTTTGGTTACACCCTCTCGTCCCTTGAGTTGAAAATTCAATAGATTGAGATGCGCCACGATGTCGAGAAGAAATTAAGATTCGCAGATGTACCTGGAAGTGAACGATGTCCGATAGGTATAGAAACGTCTGCTCCACGAACAAGCTAATTTCATGTCTCAGGTCGTGCACGCGAACCTTCATGGCACCTCGACTCAGCCAGTGCATTTCGCAGTACTATAGGAGATCTTGGTATTGCATATTCATCTCTGCCAGAAGACGCTTGAACTGCTGACGTTTAGGCCACGAGCGCGAACGTAGTTCATGGTCTTCACGACGGCGCTCAGAACCTATTTGCATTTTCATTGATTTGCTACACAAGCTTTCTTGTGGGAAAGAGGATGCAGTGGACATGAACAGATCCGCAGTGGCACCTGCATCGTGTCGAACCTTTCTAATCAGCAAAACTATACTTTTGTTCTTCCTCCTACGGAAGATGTACCATGCAAATGTGTATATAGTCATCCCGCCGTCCATGATGTGTGCAATCTAATTTTGAGTCCGCGGACCGCATGAAATAGCTTCGTGGGCCGCAGATGGCATGCAGGCCGCAGGTTGTCGACCCCTGAACTAGACCTTACACTTAACACATGTCCTTGCTAGGTGAGTTTGTGTGTAGCGCTGTATCTACCACGGCACTTGTGTAGGTACGTGTACTCACTGACGCACTAATACACACGTACTTTATATTTAGATTTCAATTGAGATCTCCGTATACAACAACGTTATGGATTTTTTGTCAGCTCATACACCCCCGCCCGCCCAACCACGAGCACTAAACTGTCAGGGATTAATTTATGACCCTTAAAATATGACGTAATACCTATATATTTTCAAAATACAACATATATGTCAATGTTCTCGTCTTTTATGGGGTAACTCATTTGTTTGGAACGTAAAATAATTAATAATGTCAACGCATAACCGGTTGTTGTTAGCTAAGTAAAGTTACTGCATATTTCGACTTCACGAAAAGTGAGAAATTCCTCAAGTCCGCCGATTTGAATGAACAGATATCGCTCCCTGTTGATAGCAGTACAGGTCAGCATCGTCGTGGCAACTGGGAATACGCCGTTATACTGCAAACAAACTTGATGTTGCAATTTGTCAGACATTTTGTGGTAGGCCATGTGTTTGATACGCCGATCGTGACGTCATGAAAGCGTTGAGCTAAATCGTATATTACTAATTCATGAAAGTTGGAATTTTGCAATAATTAATGACACTTAACACATATATAGTGAAACCGCATGAACAACACCTATCACGGAACTTGAAACTGTCACTGGACTACAAACTACTATGAAAGAAAGAAAAAACCCAAGGTGTTGACATAAAGAGCCAAGTTAAAAAACGACCCATGCACCCAAGAATAAGCAAGCCAACAAAAGGGAGTTTCAAAAGATCCAGCTTCGTACACCAGAACAGGATGTTTGAGAAAAAAGACCCAAAACTGTTGGATCACATGCAAGAACCCATACTGTCAACTGCATCTGTTCCATTATGAAACAGGAGACATTTCCCTGTCATCACAGACCACATCCCAGGATTTCAGAAGAAGGGAACACAGTTTGACGGGTTGAGAAAAGGCATACCCTTGAAGTACACACATTCGAGGTATCCTTGTGAGCGGTTTACGCATGTCTACACCGAAGCAACCCTAGATGGAGTTGGATGAGTGTACATCAAATAGAGAGAAGAAGAAGCACGACACACAGTGACAACAGGCAAATTCTCCATCAACTTCAAAGGTGACACATGAAAACCGTGTCATCTATACATATGCCCTCTAAGTACTCCATGTTCTCTAGGATCCCCTAATGAAGGACTTGAATAAACTGACTGCTACTCTGTCAGAACTGAGTGCGTAAGTAAAAGTAATACTACAGTGGATCCCTACACACTGCGGAATCAGGGGAAACGAAACAGCTGACCCGCTTGGAAAAGAAGGGGGCAACTGGAACGAAACAACAAAGGAGTATCATACGGTGATGAGAAGACAACCACTGGAACGAAACAACAAAGGTGTATCATACGGTGATGAGAAGACAACCACTGAAGCGAAACAACAAAGGTGTATCATACAGTGAAGGGAAGACAACCACTGGAGCGAAACAACAAAGGTGCATCACACGGTGATGAGAAGACAACCACTGGAACGAAACAATAAAGGTGTATTATACAGTGATGAGAAGACAACCACTGGAAAGAAACAACATAGGTGTGTAATACAGTGATGAGAAGACAACCACTGGAACAAAACAACAAAGGTGTATCATACGGTGATGAGAAGACAACCACTGGAACGAAACAACAAAGGTGTATCATACGGTGATGAGAAGACAACCACTGGAACGAAACAACATAGGTGTATCCTACGGTGATGAGAAGACAACCACTGGAACGTAACAACAAAGGTGTATCATACAGTGATGAGAAGACAACCACTGGAACGAAACAACAAAGGTGTATCATACGGTGATGAGAAGACAACCACTGTAACGAAACAACAAAGGTGTATCATACGGTGATGAGAAAACAACCACTGGAACGAAACAACATAGGTATATCATGCGGTGATGAGAAGACCACCACCAAGATTACAGCCAGCTAGCGTCGCCAGTCGAAAAAAAAAAAGAGAAACAACGTGGTAATATTGAGGATTTAAAGACGAAGGCATCATTCGATAGGGCGACAGGCGTTCCCGTAAAAGTGAACAAGCACAAAGACCAGTGAGCACCTACCTCAGCACTGCCCACTACAGCATGGCCACAGGCGGCAAGCGTGGCCAGACGACACCCCATAAATGAGAAACAACAAACGGGAGGGCGCCAGGCGTTCCGTATAAGTGAACAACGAAGGAAATATGTATATGTCTTGAGGCAAAACACAAATGTGTTTAGAGTTATTAACATACGTTAATATAGAAAACAATTGTATACATTGTGTTGGGCGAAATTCTCCGAAAGGCTCCAATGGGAAGACAAATTAAGCTCAAAATCGTTTTACATTTCATTCCTGGCAGAATTGTTCACTCGAACGCCATGTCGATTTTTCATAAGAAAGCATTCAGGCACGCTGCAATTAAAGGGCGAAGACTACATGCACACCTACCTTTATATGTCATGCTCACCAACACAGATGGGTGACGTGGAACAACGTGGAGTAAGAAACGTGCCCACGTTTTGAACCATCATCATGTGCGTTGCAACCCGTAATCTCTCAATTGAGACTCCGAAACTCTAAGCATCGCGCCCCATGTATTTCCTTACACATCGCAGATCTCTTGTGAGTTGTTCAGTCTGTATACAGGTATACACTATGCTAGGATGTAGGACTGATCGTTTGAAGAAAATCATTATATGGTCGCGCCTAACTGGCTGCACCGAATGCAGTCTCTGGAGCATCGCTGATTTTTGCCACTTTTACGGAGTTTACAGCGTTACCAATTTACACATAGTTTTATGAACATAACCAGGCATTCGTTTGACTGCTTTTTACGTCTCGATTTTTCATAATAAAGCCACATTGTAATTAAAGAGGGAAGACTACACGTACACATATGTTCATCTGTCATGCTCATCCACACAGATGGGTGATGTGGAACAACGTGGAGTGAAAAACGTGCTCACGTTTTGAAACAGCATCATGTGTATTGCAACCCGTAATCTCTCAATTGTATTTACCTTACAAAGCACAGGGCTCTTTTGATTTGTTCAGCCTGTAAAGAGATATACATTATGCCAGGATGTAGGACTGATCGTTTGAAGCAATACTTCGTCTCCTATGACTGTTATATGTGGCATTAACCACGAACTCTTATTATCATTTCCAACGGATTAATCAACAAAGTGCATGAGTTTTGTTAATTTGAAAACTCAAGAAACACCTGCGAATTGTATTTACTTACTTGCACTTCAACACGAGCGAATGGTCACCGCTACACAAATCTTTGATTATTGGAATTTGATATGCAATTTAATGGTCTCTCAATTGATTTTTTTTCTAAATGTTGATATACTAATTTTAATGTTGGACATTAATGGTTACAACACAAAATAGACTTGTTATCATTGTTTTATAAAACGTATTATGACTCACCGGGGGCGCTGTTGACCCGAGCTATCAGTATCAAAGTTTGGATTGTGCGTCGTTGCATTACGAGTCTTTCTTTTCAAGTCACAACCGATTGATTATTTGTGGGGGTGGCTGATACAGTGAGACATACTTGCTAATAAGTTTAACGTTGCGGTCTCCTGGTGGACAACGCATCACTATATCGAGTGACAGACATCGCCACGGTTCCAGCAACTTCGGTTAATGTTCCGGTCTCCGTGTAGTCATCGTCTAGCTCGTTCTGTAGACAGATGCCACAGTCGATAAAGATGCGTCCAAATGCCGGGGGTGCATTAAAAGTGCGTTCTATGTGTTTCTATGTGCAGCTGAACTGTGTAATCGAAAAAATACTCAGAGTCGTTCTGTATTTGTAATGACGGTAAACGCCATCATTATTTCATGGAACTGTACCTCACCGCTCCATTGAGCACATTGCCCATTAACGTGTCTTCGGCATTTCTATACAATCTGTAACTGTGAAGTGGCAGTTTACCAGCAGAATTCAAAGAGAGAAAAGCCATATCCCTGCAGTACACACATTCTAGATACCCTTGAGAGCAGTGGACACGTGTCTACATCGAAGCAACCCGAGATGGAGATGGAGGACTGTACATCAAATGGAGAGAAGAAGAAGCACGACTTCAAAGGTGAAGCGGAAGCCATGAAGGCAGCTGCAGTACAACTGCAGAATAACCTGAGAAAAATTTATGAAAACGCTGTCATCTATACAGATGCCCTCTCAGTACTCCATGCTCTCTGGACCCCCTAATGAATGAACAAAATTACTGCTACTCTGTCAGAACTTAGTGCGCAGGCAAAACATGCACTACAGTGGACCCCTCTCACTGCAGAATCAGAGGAACTGAAACAGGTGACAGGCTTACAAAACAAGGAGAAACTGGGACAAAACAACAAAGGTGTATCTTACAGTGATGAAAAGATCACAAATCAAGACCATGACAGAGAGAAAATAATAATAATAATAATAATAAACTTTATTTATACACCATCAAATCCGGGACTAATGACCCCCGTTCACGGGTGTTTACAAATTGCCAATCATCTAATAAGCATAAAAACACTTTTAAGAGAATAAATAAAAAATTAAATTAAATTAGCAAACAATATCCTAGTATATAGTGTATGCATATATATATAAGCCTAAGTATAGTTAAATTACGGGTAAATGCAATGATAAAATAAACGATTAGCAAAAGTGCTTAACAGCTGAACCTACTGGAAAAAATATATATATAATAAAAATATATATATAAATAAATAAAAAATAAATAAAATAAAAGCCTAATTTACATTAAATAATTTGATTAGATACTAAAATGTGATTCTGAGATAAATAAGACTACAAATGTATTAAAACTACATGCATGAATAAAGCAAAGGTTAAATGATGTCTGGTTATATTAGTTTGAGAACAGAAATTTCTTCAATAATTTTCCAAACTGTCTAGTGTTCTCAATCGCGCGTAGTTCCAGAGGCAGAGAGTTCCACAATGTCGGCCCAGCACATGCAAATGCCCGGCGACCATAACGTTCTAGGGTTACGCGTGGAACATTCAAATGCAGACCACCGCCAGAGCGTAGGGTCCTGCGTGGTGCGTAACGATGTAGCAGTGACGCGAGATACACTGGCGTGCCTGCATACAGTGCCGTGTGTACAACCATGAGTAACTTGTACTCGATGCGCTTTCTCACTGGGAGCCAGTGTAGCTGTTGTAGGACCGCAGTGATAGATCGCCGGTCACCTCGTCGAAGTTGCATCACAACACGAGCGGTTGACCGTTGGACTCTCTCTAGACGGTGCAGCAGACGGTCAGGTATACCAAACAGCATCGCATTTCCATAATCAATTCTGGATGTCACAAGTGCATGGACAAGACATTTGCAGACACTGGTCGTCATTGCCCCTCGTACACGAGCAATTCTCGAGAGATGGTAGTAAGCACTTCGACATACATTTGCAACCTGCGTCGCCAGCGATAAATCAGCATCGATTGCAACACCAAGGTCACGGACGATGGTCGATGTCGCTACATATTGTCCGCATATGTCGACATGATCAATGAGTATTGGTCTGCGCAAGCTCGATGAACGTATAACAATTGCTTCCGTTTTGCTCTCGTTGAGAACCAGTCCGTTGTCATAGAGCCACGTTTTAACTTCACTGATGCAAGCCTCCATTCTGATGAGAGCATTTGTATGCTCAAACGGTGGAAAATCGACGTATAACTGCGTATCATCGGCGTACAGATGGTGTTGTACGTCGTGTCGGTTGAGTAAATTCGTTAGAGGCGCAATGTAGGCGTTGAAGAGCACCGGCCCAAGAACCGGTACCAACAACACCCCCAAGCACAATGAGAGTGACAGGTACTACCATCCCAGCAGAGCTAACCAGACTCCAAACAGGACACAACAGAATGAAAGCTCATCTATGCAATAAAATGAAGTTTGGCCAGTCCGAGATGTGCTGATGTGAAACCGCACCATTATCCAGTGAGCACCTACTTCAGCCATGCCCACTACAGGATGTCCACAGGCGGCAAGCGTGGCCAGACGACACCACATAAATGAGAAACAATATAGTGATGTCGAGACTTTGAAGACGGAGGCATCATTCGAGAGGGCGAAAGGCTTTCCCGTATAAGTGAACAACGAAGATGACTTAACACATGTATCTGCCTTAAGCCAGAAGACAAATGTGTTTATTGACATACGTGTAACCGGATTTCTATATATCGGACAAAAGTGTATCCGTTGTGTGGGGCGAAACTGTTCAGTTGGCTCCAATGGGAAGAAATTTAATCTCAAAATCGTTTAACAATTCACTCCTGGTAGACTTGTTCAATCGAACGCCATCTCGATTGTTCATAAGAAAACAGTCAGCCACGCTGTAATTAAAGAGCGAAGACTACACGTATACATATATTCATCTGTCATGCTCACCCCCACAGATGGTTGACGTGGAACAGTGTGGAGAGAAAAACGAGCCCACGTTGTGAAACACCAGAATGTGAATCGTAATCTCTCAACTGAGACTCCGAAACTCTAAACATCGCGCCCCATGTATCTACCTTACACAGCAGAGAGCTCTTGTGATTTGTTCAGTCTGTATAGAGGTATACCCTATGCCAGGATGTAGGACTGATCGTTTGAAGAAATACTTCGTATCTTATGGATGTTATATGTGGTATTAACCAGGTACTCATATTATAATTTTCTACGATTTATTTAAATTAAGAAAGTGTATGAATTTGGTTAATTTCAAAACTAAAAAGACACCAGCGAATTGTATTTACTTACTTGCACAAAAACTCCAACGAATGTTTACCGCTACACAAATCTTTGATTATTGGCATTTGATATGCTATTCAATGGTCTATCAATTTATGTTTTTTTTTCTTCAAAGTTATGTACTAATTTTAATGTTGAGCCTTAATGGCTTCAAGGCAAAATAAACTTGTCATCACTTTTTTTATATTAAACGTATTATGACTCACCGGGGGCGCTGTTGTCCGGAGCTATCAGGATCAAAGTTTGGATCGTGCGTCGTTGCATTATGGGTCATTCTTTTCGAATCACAACCGAGTGCTTATTTGTGGGGCGGCTGATACAATGAGACATACCCTGCTAATACAGTTAATGTTGCGGTCTCCTTCGTGACAACTTTTCACCATGTCGAGTGACAGACATCGCCACGGTCCCAGCAACTACAGTTAATGTTCCGGCCTCAGTGCAGTCACCATCTAGCTTGTTATGTAGACAGATGCAGCTTGTTATGTAGACAGATGCAGCTTGTTATGTAGACATATGCAGCAGTCGAGAAAAGAATCTTCTAAATGTCGAGGGTGCATTAAAAGTCGTTCTGTATTTGTAATTAATATGTAATAATAAGAGAAGTTTATTGCCATGTGCCAATGATGTAGAATATAATAGAAGCATAGGAATATGATTTGTACCCACTTTGTCATACAGCCAATAAATTAATTACGGGTAAACGTCATCATTATTTCATGGCCCTGTACCTTGCCGCTTCAACGTGCACTTTGGCTTCTCTTCACAAGGCTATAATCGATGACATGCAACACAATAACATATCGCCGGCACTCGTATCCAATACTAAACTTAAACTAAAGTTTACCTGCAGAGATCAATACAGTGCCACATCTGCATACATTTTTCAAGCATTCTGTACATTTCAGTTGCGTACAATTTCTTATACTTTCGCGAGAACAAAATCTCTTCCTCCAACGTTGACTTTTGCCATTTCTCATTGTTGATGGTTTTGCTTAATGAATCTCATTAGTTGTTGCGCCTGTGTTTCCAGAGAATACAGTCGCGGAAAATGTGTTGTTGTTGTTGCTGTTGTTGATGTTGATGATGATGATTATTACGATTAGTTTTATATTAATAATAATAATAATAATTATTATTAACCAAACGGATTCGCGTTGGGCTAAATAACAAATATTGTCATTAACGTAATACAGAAGGAATGTGTGTAGTGTTTCGCATAATCAGTCATGTTTTACTGACGTACACACAGGACGTAGGTGTTCCGCACAAGAATCTCAGTATTTGGCAGTGAACTTGGTCGATTGTTGCGAATGTCGCTATACTGAGTTACTGCCCACAAGGAGATCGGGACGTTAACCGCAGTGGCCGGGATCATCGCCACATCCGTCACGCCACTATCATTAGATCATCTATGGTCCGGGAAGATTAATGCACAATGCAATGTCGCACGATCCTGAATTTGATGCTGATAGTTCTAATCAACAACGCCCCTGGTGAGTAGTATTAGTAATAGTGGTGGTTGTGGTGGTGGTGGTGATAGCGAGGGCGAGGGCGGTGTAGGCGGCAGCGGCAACGACGGCAGTAGCAGTAGCAGTAGTAGTAGTAGTAGTAGTAGTAGTAGTAGTAGTAGTAGTAGTAGTAGTTGTTGTTGTTGTAGTTGTTGTTGTAGTAGTAGTAGCTGTAGTAGTAGTAGTAGTAGTAGTAGTAGTTGTTGTTGTTGTAGTTGTTGTTGTTGTTGTTGTTGTAGTAGTAGCTGTAGTAGTAGTAGTAGCTGTAGTAGTAGTAGTAGTAGTAGTAGTAGTAGTAGTAGTAGTAGTAGTAGTAGTAGTAGTAGTAATAATAGTAGTAGTAGTAGTTGTTGTTGTAGTAATAGTAGTAGTGGTATTAGTTGTTGTTGTGGTAGTAGTAGTAGTAGTAGTAGTAGTAGTAGTAGTTGTTGTTGTTGTAGCAGTACCAGTAGTAATAATAATAATTGTGATAATAAATTAAAACCAATAATAAAAAGAACGTAGCCATAGAAATTGAACAGTAGTACAAGTACTTTGAATTTGATGACACATTAACTACAGTAAATCAAAGAGGATTGCATCACATGCAATATATAAATAAATAAGTACGAAGTAATTCAAAAAATAATTCACCGAAAAGAAAAATGTAACTATTTTTTATTATGCACGCTAACAGTTACAAGTAGTCATACTTTAAATATCATATTATGAGTACATGGTTACTACCAAAGAAACAGTCCACATATTTGGAAGTATTTTGTTAATGCTTCAGTTCTAAATCGAGGCTTGCTGTACACCTACAATCAGAAAAAACAAAGCACAGCGACTGTGTATTGTGCTATGTAATCAAATGTAAACAACCGTGCAATGGTGGCGTTGTAGATAGAGATTCGGACTTTGAATTAAGAGATTACTGACGTTTTAAATGTTGGCCAACTGACAACGTTCTCTCCAAATTGCTACATTTTGTTCAGCTGCACGTGGCTATAGGCAGTGGTGGAAATTTGTGAACGAATGGTCTTCGCGCTGTGATTGCTACGGGACAGAATTCTTCCACTAGAATTAGAGGCAGTGTTCGAGTGAGCAGGTGCGGCTGGGCCTGAAGTGTTAATCGATGTGAGCACTAATAATTACTGGATACCACGCTATTTGACCATGTACATTTACCTTTAAAGTTTAGATGAAATGAAATTATAATTGAAACTTCGTATTCGTAAACTTCATGCTCACGTCAAGTAATGTGAAAAGTAAGATGTATGTTGGTTGCAAATTCATGTCACTAAGCCCGCCCAAACATGGTCATAATGCCTGTCACAAAACAGACCGCTCGTCAATAGTTAATGACGTCCCTGCAAGTATGCGTTAAGCATGGCTCACTATGGTACGGGCTGGTGTTTCGGGCTTTACCTGAAATTGCAGGCGCGTACTTTAAAACTGTTTTATATAACCATAAAGATAATAATCTTACCTACAAGTTTGTCACCGGGTTATCTAAGGAATTCTTTTTACTTTTAGAGTTATTGCCATTTGAACATAGCGAATGCTCAACCTTGCGTTATATCCGCTGCTGCGAATACATTGCATGATTAAGCATTCGCAAAGTCCGTAAGGCAATCACTCAGACATTAAAATAAATTCTTGGTACACCCAGGGGCACATTTATAGATACGATTGTTATATTTACAGGCGACATCAACAAACTATTAAATCCCATTGCAAGATAAAGTATTCGCGATGTTCAAACGGTAATAACCATTACACTTATGCTTATTACTTATCCTCAAATTTTACTTAGACCGTTGTAAATCCGTTTTTTCATAATAATAATAACAATAATGATACTAATCTTCTATAACGCCATTATCTTCTGTAGATTGAGCTCAGAAGCGCTTCAAACAGGATTCATTTGGCATAAAATTATCATCGAAGACTTGTAGTAGTCAACGTTAAAGCAAGGGATTTTATTTACGAAACGTATCGAGAGTGGTATGGAAATAAAAACAATTCTATGAGTTTACCAAATCACGTAGATTGTGCATAATGTTTTCATAAACTACAACATGACAGTTTTTGTGTGGAGAGATTAATCGATACAATGATATTGTGCTCCATGTCAACGAATGTTTGCTAAGATAAAGAGATGTTACTTAGTCCAGCTGGAGCGGAAAGGGTGCATGACCATGAAATAATAATGATGTTTTCCCGTCACCGCTAACATAGGTCACTTTGTCCACTGGAGCGGAACGGGTGCATGGCCATGAAATAATAATGATGTTTTCCAGTCACCGCTAACATAGCACAATATTCATATTGTTTCACATAACCAGTTCTGCTAGACCTAGGCACACACAGGACGCAGTTTTACCGCACAGTACTCGCGATGTTTGGCTATGAACTTACAAGATTGTTGAATACGTCGACAAAGTGAGTGAGATATTCTTCGCAAGAAGACCGGAACATTGACCGTTGTTGCTGGGACCGTGGCGGTGTCTGTCACTCGGCATAGTGATATACTGTCCACAAGAAGACCGGAACTTTGACCGTTGTTGCCGGGACCGTGGCGGTGTCTGTCACTCGGCATAGTGATAAGCTGTCCACAAGAAGACCGGAACATTGACCGTTGTTGCCGGGACCGTGGCGGTGTCTGTCACTCGGCATAGTGATATACTGTCCACAAGAAGACCGGAACTTTGACCGTTGTTGCCAGGACCGTGGCGGTGTCTGTCACTCGGCATAGTGATATACTGTCCACAAGAAGACCGGAACATTGACCGTTGTTGCCGGGACCGTGGCGGTGTCTGTCACTCGGCTTAGTGATATACTGTCCACAAGAAGACCGGAACTTTGACCGTTGTTGCCGGGACCGTGGCGGTGTCTGTCACTCGGCATAGTGATATACTGTCCACAAGAAGACCGGAACATTGACCGTTGTTGCTGGGACCGTGGCGGTGTCTGTCACTCGGCATAGTGATATACTGTCCACAAGAAGACCGGAACATTGACCGTTGTTGCCGGGACCGCGGCGGTGTCTGTCACTCGGCATAGTTATATACTGTCCACAAGAAGATCGGAACATTGACCGTTGTTGCCGGGGCCGTGGCGGTGTCTGTCACTCGGCATAGTGATATACTGTCCGCAAGAAGACCGGAACATTGACCGTAGAAGATTGATGCACAATGCAACGACGCACTGTCAAAACTTTGATGCTGATCGTTCTGCTCAGCAGCACCACCGGTGAGTAGAAATATAAGACTAATAAACAAATCAACGCAAATCAATACAAACCTATTCCTTAAAATGTTAAATGGTAATCAGTATTATCCCATTCGAATTCTCGGGTCATTATGAACTCTTGTGAAATGTCACGTCATATAAACACGGCGGCAATATGGCTTGAATTGGAAGAGTGAGGGATGAACTCTCGCCATGGACTATATTGTTATACCGTACACACAGCTAATTACTAACCTGAATGGATGACACTTATTGTTAGCAACGAACTAAATGATCTTCGGAAATGCGTGATAATCGATACCACGCATTTCCATATACGCTTGTCAATCCAAGATGGACGGCTGGCGACGTGAATCATACTATTGGTAGGCTGGGTGAAACAACTGTTGTTTGCGGAATTGCAACTACGCACTTGAGCAACGTTCGTTTGTTTGAACCAATAAAAGAACTTTGTTGCACTTTCAAGCAATTTTTGACTCCGAAAAATAAAAAAAATGAAATGGATAGAATTCTTGACAGATATTCTGTAGTTTACGAATGATACACAAAATGTACAGAAAAGTGCAACAAAAGGCTTCTTGAACAATGTGAGGGAGAAAGTTAAAATATATTAATAGGAAGACACTATTTCAAGAGTCATTACATTGGAAATAAAAAGGAAATGTTACTTTGTATTTGTAGACAATATAAACACGTTTCCTAAATGTTATAATGGAAATAATTCTATCTACGTCCCTCTCTCCCTCCCCTATCACAGTCTCTCCGTCTCTCTGTCGCTCTCTCTCTCTCTCTCTGACTCTCTCTTTCTCTGTCTGTCTGTCTGTCTGTCTGTTTCTCTCTCGCTCTCTCCCCCCTCTCTCTCTCTCCCTCCCTCTCTCCCTACCTCCCTCCCTCCTTCCTTTCTTTCTTCCCTATGTCACCTTCTTCCATCCTCTCCCATCCATCCTCACACTGCGTCTTTCCCACCCCTCTCTCCCTCCCTCTCTCCCTCTCTCCCTCCCTAACATTCCACCAATCGTCGTTCCCTTCTAACCTTCTCTCTGACAGAGCGTGGGTGTGATACGGAACTGAGGCGCCGATGAGGAATGGAGGGAACGAAAAGACAGATAGTCCAGTTTGTATTTGCCAATCAACGAACTTAGTCGTGACAGGGCATGCTGCAACAACAACTAAAATCTACCCCAACACACACGCACGCACACGCACGCACGCACGCACGCACAAACACACTCACATACACACGCACGCACGCGCGCTTTTGCGTACGTTTGCCAGTCACAACTCAATCTACCCATCTTCTGTCAATATATGACAATTAAACTTAGCGGAAAAAAAAAAATGAGTAGACATATTAATCACTATCCCTTCATTCTTTAAAGGTAGCTACTGATCATATATACGCGTTTCCAGGAATGCCATAAAGTTCAAGATTTGGTACACATCAGTTTTCTTCAGATCTATAAATATACTTAGCGCATACTACTTTTTTCCAGCAAATGTATAATATTGTTAAGTCTCAAGCAGTTCTATGTAAGCGCGTTACGTCTACGTACCTTCAGTAAACCCATATTGGCACCCATTTTAGATACCAATAGGAATACATATAGCCTTCAAGTCCAGAATTAAACACTTTCTATGGTATTTTAGAGAACAGTGGAAGAAGTGAAATTGGCCTGCAGTTGATAAATAAATGTTTTCAACAGATATAGAGATATGTATTACGTTATATGTTTTCATTTTATGTAGGAAAACACCACGTTTAGTAGACAGATATGTTCAAAATTTCGGAGATACATTCAATTACATTTGTAACGAGACCTATCGTGAAGCAATCCCTAATCGGCCAAACATCTACCCCTGCAACCAACGGTGCGTACAACCTCTTTGTATACATAGAACGTTTATTGCGCTAGCCCATACAATCAAGAATTCAAGAACTAAACTAACTCAATAACCAAACATCTACCACTGCAACCAACGGTGCGTACAACCTCTTCGTATACATAGAACGTTTATTGCGCTAGCCCATACAATCAAGAATTCAAGAACTAAACTAACTCAATAACCAAACATCTACCCCTGCACTCAACGGTGCGTACAACCTCTTCGTATACATAGAACGTTTATTGCGCTAGCCCATACAATCAAGAATTCAAGAACTAAACTAACTCAATAACCAAACATCTACCCCTGCAACCAACGGTGCGTACAACCTCTTCGTATACATAGAACGTTTATTGCGCTAGCCCATACAATCAAGAATTCAAGAACTAAACTAACTCAATAAGTAAATAAAACACAAGAACCGCGTATAGCTAAACAACAGTTACATATATAGTTCTTTAACCACATCAGTACATCCCAGTCAATAGGACATGCGATAAATTAAATAATCTAACATCTAATCTAACATCAGAACGACGTCACAAATTGATCTCGCAGGTAGGTATCCTGGCCTAAATCAACTAGTGGCAGTAAAACAAAGTATAGTATAGCATAGAAATTACAGGGGAGAAAATGTTGAAAATGTACCCGTCTTGTTGCAAACTAGCGTATTAACTGGAGAATCTCGTCCCTGAAAAATAATGTTTCAGTATCGGTCGAATGCTGCGTGGGAAAGAAAAAATACATGAAAAGATAAAAATAATATCAAAATCGAAAGTTATGCATCCTATCGGTCGAACAGTTACAACCGTCTGAAATTGTTTTACAAGATCACTTCCTCTCGCCGTCGTGTAAAGTGATTCGTCAATGTTGGCTTTTCATAAAATAAACCTGTTCGGCGGTTGGGAGATAATGTGATTTTCTATGGACATATAACATTCCGAGTATTGAGCAAATTTTCTGTCATTGTTCACCGACTCCGCCATTTGAGGCGACGCAGGGCAGAAAAGAATCGCTCGCAAGCAACGCTTCCGACTGGTGTAGTGAGAAAGATGTTTACGATCTTGTTGATGAAGGCAAGTGTTTGACCACACGCCTAAAACAATTCACGGGAAGACAACGGTCGTGGAACTTGATGGTCATCATACAGAAAGCTCGTTTTGTTCAGCCGAACTGAAATACATTCTGTTGTACTAGGTTAGTCCTGTGTCGTCTAATTTCCGTAGGTTGGACGGCAGGAGGTCTTGAACTGCAGGGAGTCCATGGTGGTCACTCGAAAATCATTCAGCCAACTTGTCAAGGACATAATCAAAATAAATGGGTACAATATGTTCATGCGATAGTAGTTAGTTGTTGATTGGTCAGTGTCTCCAGCATTGGCTTGATGTCGCTGAAGCTGTGCCGTTCTGAGTTTACGAATTTCAGTAGACTTGGCCACCGGCCCAAAACGGCGCCGAATTTCATTCCACACTGGTGGCATGGTCCTGCAATCCCGAATGTATTTACTCGCCAACTTCGCCTCTGCACATCTACGGTCTTGATCAGGGGCGGATCTAACAGGACAAAATTTCCATTATAAGAAAAGATGCTCTTTTTCATATCGAGAAAAGAGCACTTAGTTTAGTAAAATACGGGGTTATTACTCATGGCAGTATTCCTGTGCTTGAAGGAACTACTCGCACCCTTCACTCTGGCCCTTGTCCACTCCTCATGGGCATGGGATTTTTGGAGATATAGTGCGGGTCAGTTTCTGAAAATAATGTATACTTTGACCAAATTGTGGACATGGAATCACAAAAAAACAATGATATCAGTAATATAAGCTTGACAAAAAGGGACTTTTAAACTAAAAGGGCACTTTTTGTATTTTTATGATGGGAGCTACGGCCCCCTGCCCCCCCCCCCCCCGCAAGCCACGGCCCTGGTATCGTCCGAAGACGCGAACAAACGCAAAGTCTCACGGGCGCCTGGTGTAGAGACAACGGAACGTGCAAGCTGTGGCGTCGTCTACGGGGCAGCAGGCTGCGCCAGGTGGCACGTCCTGTAGTAACCGTTGAACGCATCGAAGAGAGGGCGCAAGTAGTATGTTGGTTGGTAAGAATACGTAAACAGGGAGGTGTATGTGCTCCAATGGTCATTTTCTGCTGACCTAAGGCTATTTCCTATGACGTGACATCCGGTTCTTGTCATCATTTGTTGACCTAAGCACCCCTAGTGGTGAGAAGTGCACCTAACCGTCTCAATAACTCAACAAACAACATATAATCAAAGTAGAAACTGTTTATTTATTTATTTATTGTTACATATTTCAAATCGATAGGAAAAGTGTTTGATTGTTTGTTTGTTTACATATCCATATGGCAACAGCCTTCATCTTCGCTGTCAGTATGACAAGAAAATACCTGTCGATCACCAGTATCTACGGGAGATGGAGTCGGTTCATACCATGGAGATGGTGGTTCAATGAGCGGTCTTTTCTTTATCTCGTGGAGACTCGCGTAGAAATGACAATGATGCTCATCCTGGAGCTCTTCTTCTCTGTAAGGTAAGTATAAAAAAAACTTTGAAAACTATAGCAGCAATGATACGTTAAATCTTACATACATACAGTGTTATAACCAGCCACAGCGTTGCTATAACCAGACAGAGCGTTGCTAGGCAACCACAAGTTATTTTTGAGCGCGTGGACGGATGAAGGGAAGTCCCCCAGATCAGAACTGGTTAGAACTAGTTTGTCTATGAATAGGAATTAAAACTGTACACATAAACGAAATCTTGAAAACACTCATCTATTTTTTCACTATGTAACATTAACGAAGTGTCTTGTGTCTCCATGCTTCCCGTCCTACACTGTTAATGAAGTGTCTTGTGTCTGCATACTTCCCGTCTCGCGACTATGTAACATCCTGCCATTAACGAGGCGTCTTGTGTCATGTAAGAGGAAGTTGCCAAGAACGACTATGAATAGACAGCGAAGCCATCTTGAATTTGTCAAAGAATAAGGTCATTATGAATAATGTATACACGGCGCTTCTCTATCTAGTCCGAGAGAGAATTTATCCGAAGAAATATAAAAGTAATATAAAAGTAATAATAATGTACACAGTCCTAACCAACCAACCTAGAGTGAGACATGACAATTCTACTATATATATATATATATATATATATATAACCAGACACCACCACGTTGCTAGGTAACAAAGTAATAATAATAATAATAATTTGAACACCTACGTGCACTCTAAGTCCGATTCTTTTGTTGATTCTTTATAATCCTCTGGGTCTTCTTCTTTTTCCTCCTCTTCCTCGTATTCTTCATCATCATCTGTAGCTCCTTCTCGAGCAGTGCTAAAAAGATGATATAGACAACTGTTAAATGTGATAAATGAATAATTATGGGTAACTATATACTTTTCAAACTTTTCATATATGTGTCAGAACTAGTGGTTAAATATAAACAAGTTCTGAGGTCAACACATTGAAGAGAACGAGAAACATAGTAAAATAATCGTTGAACACTCACGTGCAATCGTCGAGGAGGCGAGGGAAGAGAGGAGAGGGAGACAGAGGAGGATAGGAAGGAAGAGAAGACGAGGAAAGAGAGGAGAGGGAGACAGAGGAGGATAGGAAGGCAGCGAAGGCGAGGAAAGAGAGGAGAGGGAGACAGAGGAGGATAGGAAGGCAGAGAATGCGAGGAAAGAGAGGAGAGGGAGACAGAGGAGAATAGGAAGGCAGAGGAGGCGAAGAAAGAGAGGAGAGGGAGACAGAGGAGGATAAGAAGGTAGAGAAGGTGAGGGAAGTGAGGAGAGGGAAACGGGGAGGATAGTAAGGCAGAGAAGGCGAGGGAAGAGAGGAGAGGTAGACAGAGGAGGATAGGAAGGCAGAGAAGGCGAAGAAAGAGAGGAGTGGGAGACAGGGGAGGATAGGAAGGCAGAGAAGGCGAGGGAAGAGAGGAGAGGGATACAGAGGAGGATAGGAAGGCAGAGAAGGCGAGGAAATACTTGGGAGGTCAAGCGTATGTCAAGCGATAAAATACAAAGTTTGCAGCACTTACTTATTGGAGACGTATAATATTCATCTTGTCCTCGGGACATGCCTTGTCATGAGCGCTCGCCATCTTCAGCAGTCGGAGTGAAGTTGCGTTGTTCGAAGTCGGTAGAAAGTAATATGCTCCACTAGAGTTTTGGATAGGAAGGCAGAGAAGGCGAAGAAAGAGAGGAGTGGGAGACAGGGGAGGATAGGAAGGCAGAGAAGGCGAGGGAAGAGAGGAGAGGGATACAGAGGAGGATAGGAAGGCAGAGAAGGCGAGGAAATATTGGGAGGTCAAGCGTATGTCAAGCGATAAAATACAAAGTTTGCAGCACTTACTTATTGGAGACGTATAATATTCATCTTGTCCTCGGGACATGCCTTGTCATGAGCGCTCGCCATCTTCAGCAGTCGGAGTGAAGTTGCGTTGTTCGAAGTCGGTAGAAAGTAATATGCTCCACTAGAGTTTTGTTAGGTTTATATACGCAAACCCGATAGAGGCGTTAGTGTGTGCCTTCTCGTTGCGCAAAGGTTATTGTTATGTAGATCGATATTTTGACTGATTATATCGTAGACTTCCTCATTTGCTCAGTATATATGTGATGCCTAGGTAGCGTCTCGTCTCAACTCTTATAATATTATTTCAAGATCTGCTGTTAGCTACAATGTCTGGCACAGACGCAACCACGGAGAACAACCAGTCGCTGATGTGACCATGTCGTCCAAATCCAGGTATTGTGACTCGCTGTCCTTTGGCACTACAACTGAAGTCGGATTCGCCCGGGCAGTGGAACGGAGTCATCAAGTATGAAACCCAAGATGGACCAGTGGAGAAAACCATCGAAGGACCGACAGAAGTTGACAGTGAAGTTCGCGATGGTAGGTTGAATATATATTATCTGTGCCCGCATGATAGGTGCGCTAAGTTCAAGGTAGCAACTAGATTGCGGTTAGCACAAAATAACGCGCTAAGCACGCAGCCGCATTTATCTTAGAAGCAATGCAGTATCGTTTCTAATGGATATACATGACCGACAGCCGGTAGACATGGCCGTAGTGATGTTGAGCTTTTACAGTAAAGAAATGATTGATTAATCAAATCTATTCTTCCGCGACCACACTAACACTTTATAAAACTACGATGATAATGGAACTATAGTTTCATATTTGTTTCGTTTTAAAATGGTTAACGGGTTATATTCAAAGCAGCCTGTTCTGGGTCCGCACAGGAGTGATTGGAATGATGTAGTGTATTTATAGATAACTATCCGTTTTGCCCACAGTGTTCCATCATTACTAATTCCCCAATAGACTAGGGCTATCAACTGTTTGGCTGCAATAACGCTGCCATAAACCGCTTCCTATCACCACTTAATGTTACTTATATTCACTCTGGTTCCAAAGATACAGCAATTTGAATGTGGAAATTGCCATAGCCATAGGTTCGACAAAACAGCTTCAGTTTAACGTTTTCACCCGGTCGGCTCGTTTATATCATTTACACAATTAACACATGAACGATTAGTCTTTTCCGGATCGTTTCACAATGTAAACTCATTTTCAAAACCAAATTCCGTGCAGTATGTTGTGTTTTGGCTCCTAGTTCTTAACGAACACGAACGAGGAGCGTCTCACTATGGAACGACGATGTTTAATTATTTGCACACACAAATATTTGAGTGATTTTTAGAGCGTTGTTTTCGCAGGTTGTATATCCTATCTCTCGTAATGGATCGGTCTGCGTATGCTGCATCTGGGCATATATCATTTTGTTCACAGTTTTGAATGCACTAGTTTAACTAGCGCTGCTGGTACAATCCTAATTAGTCCTAATAATTAACTAAGTGATAGCTTAATTACTCCAACCTACCTGTAGGTATTTATTGTTCACCTGCAATTACCAGATATCGTGTTTACAAGAAAACACGCTTAATTCCTGATGCACTAATCCCCATCTTCTTTTATAACACATAATCTATCAATCTCAGGCATATTTGTGATTCAATATTGATATATCTGTCTGATCCTATTGCACGTTTACAGCACTGAACAACTGAAGGTATTGGTAGTGTAATATTATGATAAAAACCGGATGCTGCGCTGTATACGCACTGCCCCTGCATTGGCATATTGCCGTGCAGCAGAATGAATGTTACTGGCCCATGTGTCAACCGATAGGGGCTCAGCGGTCTTGTTCGATTACCATTCCATTCATGTATGTGCTTGCAGCACAAGACGCCATTGCTGGAGACGACGTTGGAATAAGTGAAACTTTGATCTCGCTACAAATCACAGCGCACGGGGTCCCCGACTTGACGTTGATTGATCTCCCTGGAATCACTCGCATCGCAGTAGAGGGACAACCAGATAACATTGGAGATCAAGTAAATATGTTTGATTTTGTTTATTTAAACGTGTACGATGGAGTCGGTTACTCATACTAAGGCAAAATTAACGCTGTTACGGAAGCCAGCCCAGTTTGTATTATATCATTTATAATAGTAATAATAATGATAATAAGGTACGTTCTTCTGCGCCTAATTCCTCGGAAACCAAGCTCAGAGGCGCATCAGTGCAAAAGGGTTAGTCAGTATCAGAATCAATAAGCCACATTAAAGGAGTCAACGGATGGATCGTTACGCCAGGGAGCTAAGCTGGATACACAAGGTTATAAAGGTAAGTTTTAAAACGACGGCGAAATTGTATAATATTTTACACTGATTTAACACTCAGAAGGAGCATATTCCAAAGAGTTGGTGCAGCAACAGAAAATGCCCTAGTTAAAATATTAGTATTGACTCCATCAGCCAAATGTCTGTCTCATATAGTTGGTAAGTTATCTGTGAGTATATGTACTGTGTGTACATGTCAATGTTCTTGTACGAATGTTTGTTTGTTTTTTACTAATATAATTCCAATGTTGGTAGATCAAGCGACTGATAGGGAAATACATCAAGAAGGAAGAGACAATCATCCTTGCTGTTGTGCCTGCCAATGTCGACATCGCTACGACAGAGGCCCTGATGATGGCGAAGGAGGTGGATCCCTCTGGCGACAGGACTCTAGGTGAGACAAAGTGTAGCTTTGACAACTTTCTACAGATAATTCTCACAATCCCCGATTCATTGCTCGACGCAGCTAACTCTTCATTACCCAAACGTTTCGAAATGGAAACAGTCTTTATAAAGACTAAGTTAGTTAAGTTAGTAAATAAATTCTGATCGTGATATGGCGCCTTGCAAGCAGCAAGTCAAGGCAAAGCGACACTTGGTGTGCGATCACTGCCACAGCTGGGTAGATTTTGCATTGTCCGGCTGTGGGAAGTCATGGGCAGAAACCATGGAGGAAGGATTCACCTGCATTGGATGTTGGAAGGTGGAGTGTTTGCAGAAGGAGATAGTTAGGTTGATAGATATTGTGAAGGGAATGGAGATGGGAATTAGCAAGGAGGCAGGTCGAATGGAGAGAGACGACAGGGAGAGAGGCGAGAATACTGCAAGACTGAAGGAGAATAGCAGTGGCAAGAAAACTGAGGAAAGGAGATTGAGAGGAGAGAAGGTGATTGGAGGGGAAGAAATTGGAAAATCGACAACAGAAAACGTGACAAGCGTGAAGGTGACAGGGAAGAAAGTGACCGTAGAGAAGGAGGGAGGGAAGATGGAACGGGAGAGGAGAGAGGAAAATGAGACGGGACGAAAGAAGAAGGGACGAAAGGAAGTGAGAGCAAATGTGATAGAAGAGAAGTCGGTAAAATGGACGCTGACAGGAGGAAAGGTGACAAGAGAAAAAGCGACAGGAAAGAATGGATCGGAAGAGAATGTGACAGGAGAGAAGACGACAGGGGGGAAAGACAACAACCAGACAGATGCAAACCGAAGAAGGAGCTATTCTAAGGCAGTGATTGAGGGGGCAAGGAGGAAAGAGAGGGTGTTTATGGGTGACTCCATTATGAGAAAGACGGACAAGACTCTGAGCGAGGGGAAGGACGTCGTTGTTTGTTTACCGGGGGCTAGGATTGAACATGTAACTGACAGGGTAGTGAAGGTATTGGGACATGGCAAGGGGGGGTCTATACTGGTACACGTAGGAACAAATAATGCAGACAGGGAGGGAACAACTACGATAGTACAGAAGTATAGAGAGTTAGTGAGAAAGCTAAAGAAGACGAGAGTTGAACAGGTTATTTTGTCAGGAATTTTGCCAGTAATGGGAAGAAGGGGGGCAACGTATAGAAACTGCAAGAGGATGGCGATCAACGCACTAGTTGAGCAGATGTGTGAAGAAGAGGGGGTGGGATTCACAGATTCATGGGGATACTTTGTTGGGAGGGAAGATATGTACATGAGAGATGGCCTCCATCTTAGTGGAAAGGGGGCAGCAGTTTTCTCAGAGAACCTGCTGCGATCTGTTGACAGTGGGACAGGTTGCATCTATTTAAACTAGATTCGCAGGGGGGACTCACAGAAAAGCCTGAAAATGGAGGCATAGATAAAGACAGCACAAATAAATCAGCAAATAACAGTCTGGAAAACTCGTTTGAAGCTGGATATAAATGTGTTTGTTTAAATGCAAGGAGTATAGTAAACAAAAGAAATGAACTAAATATTATGGTAGAAGATATTGACCCTCATATAATAGGTATAACTGAATCCTGGACCACCACCGATATATCAGATGCTGAATTGGGACTGACAGGATATGTAATGTTTAGAAAAGATAGAATAGGAAGAAAGGGAGGTGGAGTTATTTTATATATTAAAGAATCTATTCAGGCTTATGAAATAAAATTACAAAGAGAAGCAGATTGCGAAGAAGCTGTTTGGTGTAACATAGTTACAGGAAACTCAACGTTAACAGTTGGGTTAGTTTATCGAAGTCCAAACATAAGCATAGAAGAGAATGAAAAAATACAAAACGCTATAAGGGAAGTAAGCAAACGAGACTGTGTTATTATGGGGGATTTTAACCACGGGCATATACAATGGAAATCTCTACAGAGTATGGGGAGAGAGGACCACAAGTTTTTTGGTTTTAGTTCAAGATACATTCCTTTCTCAACATGTGCTAGAACCAACCAGGGGTGAGAATGTGTTAGACATAGTTTTGTCCTCACAGAATGAATTAGTTGACAATGTCAAGATATGTGAGCCACTGGGGTGTAGCGATCACAACCAGATACATTTTACCATCAAAGTAAAATCAGAAAGGAATAGTAAAAAGCAGTATAGGAGAAATTTCCACAAAGGAAGGTATAAGGACATGAGGAAATATTTAGCAAAGATAGACTGGAATAACACACTGAAAAATAAGACGGCAACAGAATGCTGGAATATATTAAAGAGTGAAATTAAGTGCATAGTCGATAAATTTGTACCCTTCAAAAACCAAGGAAAACGGTCCAAAAAGAAACACTTATCGAAATAAGCCATTAGAAAAATTAAGTACAAACAAATGATGTGGAAGTCATATAGATGTACTGGAAATTATGAAAACTACAACAGTTATAAAGAAGCACTTAACCAAGCTACAGCTGAAATTAGAAATTCAAAGAGAAGCTATGAACAACAATTAGCCAGTAATATAAAACATGACAGCAAGAGTTTTTATGCGTATGTTCGAAGCAAACAGAAAGTTCAAGATAAAGTTGGTACTCTAGAAGATAGTGCTGGAAATATAATATCAGAGAGATTCTTAATGGCAGAAGACCTGAATGAGTACTTTAGTTCAGTGTTTACCAGGGAAGATATTAGTTCACTGCCAGTACCAGAGGCTAAGTTCAAGGGGGCAGATTCAGACTATTTAGGACAATTAATTGTAACCCCGGAAATGGTAGCTAAGAAAATAAGGGCTATGAAGGATAATAAATCACCTGGAGTGGATGGTATTCCACCCAAACTACTATTGGAAATTGTAGAACAAATTAGCATACCGCTTGCAACAGTTTTCAACTTGTCATTAGAAGAGGGAGTGGTTCCTTTAGAATGGAAAGAAGCAAACATTATACCGTTATTCAAAAAAGGTTCGAGAAACAAGTCAGAGAACTATAGACCAGTGAGTTTAACATCAGTGATTTGTAAATTGTTAGAAAGACTAATTAAATATCACATGGTGGATTTTATTATTAAACAAAACTTGATAAACCCATCTCAACATGGTTTTTTTAAAGCGAGGTCATGCTTAACAAATATGTTATGTTTTTTGGAAGACATCACTAAGTGGGTAGATGAGGGATCACCTGTAGATAACGTATACTTAGATTTTCAAAAAGCTTTCGACAAAGTACCACATCAAAGATTACTGTTTAAACTAAAGGCCCATGGCATAGGAAATGGTATAGTAAACTGGATAGAACAATGGCTGAATGACAGAAGACAACGTGTAGTAGTTGATGGGGAGGCTTCAAACTGGAAATCGGTATTGAGTGGGGTACCACAGGGATCAGTATTAGGTCCTATATTATTCTTAATATATATCAACGATTTGGATGATGAAATAACAAGCAAGTTGTTGAAATTTGCGGATGATACAAAAGTGTTTAGAAGGATTAAAAGTGATGGAGATAGACAGCATTTACAAGATGATCTTGACAGGTTGATCAAATGGTCTGAAAAGTGGCAAATGCTGTTCAATTTTGGGAAATGTAAATGCCTCCACACAGGACATGGGGACGAAGAAGTAGAATATACAATGGGGGGTACTGTACTAAGTACTACTGTAAAAGAAAAGGACTTAGGGTTAACCATTAGTGCTGATATGAAGGTTTCAGAGCTGTGCGGAATTGCAGCTTCAAAGGGAAATCAAATCCTTGGATTAATTAGGCGAAACATAACGTATAAGGAAAAAGAGCTAATAATACCGCTGTACAAAACAATAGTTAGGCCTCATTTAGAATATTGTATTCAAGCGTGGAGGCCATATCGCAGGAAGGACATACATATGCTAGAAAGA
>OZ023207.1:42503729-42525687 GCA_963995525.1 Escarpia spicata
TTTGTTGGGGACACGTTTGGCAAACTTGCAACCAATAAGTTTGCAAACCTGCCATATCTTGATCGAAAAATCAAGGTTTGATTTGTTCCACAAAATAACATAGACGCAAACATTTATTAATTCAACGTTTTACTGATTCAGCTCATTTAATCAAGTATGTCAAGTATATCAGCTTAACAAAGAATCGACGTCATTGTCCTTGTTCGCAGGCACCGACTTACAGTTGTGGTATTCTAGATCTAAGATGGCAATTACATGCAGACGTTTCTTACTAGAAGATCAGTTGGCATTTTTCAGAATATGCCCAGTACGTAAATGCACAGCCTGTTTTCGACTACATTTAGTCAAATAACAATTACTTATATCAAAAGTGTGTTTCTGCCTGTGAACGTATTGCAATGTGTCTTCCTCGTCGTAATCGTCCCCTTCGCGTTTACACCCAGGGTCTGCGCGTCGAGGCAGACAACTCGTGTCAGCAGAATCTACGGAAACTGCTCAAGATGGAAAAGCGACCTTTCGCACAGGACAACACCTACACTACTGATTTAGGTACAGTAAGATCGTGACTACGTAATGTCTTGGTGTAGAAAATATATTCTGTTCGTAAAGCCGTAAGCACACATATCAGACTTCTATGAACAGTACTGTCAATTACTCAAGGCATTACTTAACAAACATGCATCTATGAAATCCAAATCTGTGTCACAAAAGCCACCGGCTCCACGGAAGACTCCCGAAATTCTACAATCTAAACGGCGCCGTCGCTATATTGAACATGTATGGCGCAAATTACGCTCATCTTTGGACAAATCACGTTATTCAAAACAGTGTCAATACCGCGACAGACAAATGGCCAACGTTAAGTCGGACTATTACACAAAGTAGTATGGTCTCAACTAACTCAAAGTCTACACAGGCGGCCTGGCCCATCTCTACCCAATCATATATCAATCAAGTCTTTATGTAACTCGTTCTCTAGTCATCTTAAGGACACAGTCTTATTAATTTTGCTTTCCCAGGATATACTTTAAGTACTGTAAACGTGGCCTTTCCTCAAGTAAATGCTCCACTTGCATCGTTTGAACCTGCAATAATTGATGAAGTAAGGCAATAATAACGTCCTTACCAAATAATCCAGTTCAGATCATACTGTTAGCAGCATGTCGCAATACATGTTTCAAAACAATAAACAATATTACACATGCATCTCTGTACTCTGTATTTCTGTTTTGATATTAAATACGCTTATGTCTACCCTGTACCAGGAAATCATATGTGCCTAAGCAAGACCTAAACAGTTATAGAGTTATTTCCAACCTCAGCTTTATATCTGAAATACCAGAAACAGTTTTAACAATCCGTCTAATGTCTCACATCAGCCAAACGTCGTAACTAGTGTGTCACAATTAGCATATAAACCATTTCATTCTACATAAACTGTGTTCTTAAAAGTACATAATGATATTAACCTAAGCATCGATAAAAGCAAAGTAACTGCACTTACCTTGCTTGATCGTTCTGCCGCCTTTGATTCCAATCGTTGATTATAACATTCTTATTAAACGCTTAACAATGTGGTACGACATATCTGGAACAGCACTGAGCTAGTTTATTTCATATATAACTGATAGATATCAAACAATAAAGAGAGTGAATTACTTTTCGGCTGCACTGCCCACATTATGTGGCATTGCCAAAAGGTTCTGTTTTGGGGTCTTCGCTTTTCATTCTCTGCACTACACCTCTAAGCTCTGTTATCGAAAGTCATTACTTGGATCATCACCGTTACGCAGATGACACACAGTTCTACATTTCGTTGGCTACCCCGGATACAAATTGCTCCCTAAACCAGCTCAGAGACTGCCTCCAATATATCTTCCACTGGATGGCTGGCAGCAGATCAAAGTTAAATGCAAACATAACTGAATATCTCTTCTTTGGTACTCTAATGCAACGTGGCAAACTTTATGGTTTTACTCAAAGTATCCATCGCGTCACTGCTGATTTGTAACATCCGACATCTTCGCATTGGAGCTCGATCCTTCTGGGTAGCCGCACCAACTTTGTGGACATCTTCGCATTGGAGCTCGATCCTTCTGGGTAGCCGCACCAACTTTGTGGACATCTTCGCATTGGAGCTCGATCCTTCTCGGTAGCCGCACCAATTTTGTGGACATCTTTGCATTGGAGCTCGATCCTTCTCGGTAGCCGCACCAACTTTGTGGACATCTTCGCATTGGAGCTCGATCCTTCTGGGTAACTGCACCAACTTTGTGGACATCTTTGCATTGGAGCTCGATCCTTCTCGGTAGCCGCACCAACTTTGTGGACATCTTTGCATTGGAGCTCGATCCTTCTGGGTAGCCGCACCAACTTTGTGGACATCTTCGCATTGGAGCTCGATCCTTCTCGAACTGTGTGGACATCTTCGCATTGGAACTCGATCCTTCTCGGTAGCCGCACCAACTTTGTGGACATCTTTGCATTGGAGCTCGATCCTTCTCGGTAGCTACACCAACTTTGTGGACATCTTCGCATTGGAGCTCGATCCTTCTCGAACTGTGTGGACATCTTCGCATTGGAACTCGATCCTTCTCGGTAGCCGCACCAACTTTGTGGACATCCTTGCATTGGAGCTCGGTCCTTCTCGGTAGCCGCACCAACTTTGTGGACATATTCGCATTGGAACTCGGTCCTTCTCGGTAGCCGCATCAACTTTGTGGACATATTCGCATTGGAACTCGATCCTTCTCGGTAGCCGCACCAACTTTGTGGACATCTTCGCATTGGAACTCGATCCTTCTCGGTAGCCGCACCAACTTTGTGGACATCTTCGCATTGGAACTCGATCCTTCTCGGTAGCCGCACCAACTTTGTGGACATCTTTGCATTGGAGCTCGATCCTTCTCGGTAGCTACACCAACTTTGTGGACATCTTCGCATTGGAGCTCGATCCTTCTCGAACTGTGTGGACATATTCGCATTGGAACTCGATCCTTCTCGGTAGCCGCACCAACTTTGTGGACATCTTCGCATTGGAACTCGATCCTTCTCGGTAGCCGCACCAACTTTGTGGACATCTTCGCATTGGAACTCGATCCTTCTCGGTAGCCGCACCAACTTTGTGGACATCTTCGCATTGGAACTCGATCCTTCTCGGTAGCCGCACCAACTTTGTGGACATCTTCGCATTGGAACTCGATCCTTCTCGGTAGCCGCACCAACTTTGTGAACATCTTCGCATTGGAGCTCGATCTTTCTGGGTAGCCGCATCAACTTTGTGGGCATCTTCGCATTTGAGCGTGAACCTTCTCGGTTGCCGCACCAACTTGGAAATCACTCCATGTTACTGTTAGAGTTAAATCAGTAAGAAATATAGTTTCGTTTCGCCGTCATAAAAATATGTTTTAACATTGCATGTCCTCTTTAGCCTCTTACCAATTCAAAACCATATCTCGTGTTTTCCGTTAACAAATGTACAGTTGCAATTGCATCTATGCCTTGTTTAACATATAATGTCCATGTGTCCCACATTCTCGTCCTACCAATCTATGACCTATGTATGACATTTCAATATAATTACACATATAATTATATCTAGGCTTGTATATTATGTAGATCGCATAGAGAAGGAACAGCAACAACAGAAGTCCAAATATGCACTTCCTGTGGAATTCGACGAAACTGTGCACAAGAACACCCCAAAAGAGGATGCGGAATTGATGTTTAACATGACGAAAGCCTACATCAATGTAAGTCCGAGACGCGGTAATGAATTTTAATGTTCAATTTGTTCTATTTAGCAGAGATAACATCGTCATACATCGAAAGTGTATGCGCGGTACGAAGAATGTAACGATTCATCAGGAAAACCTCACATTTATTAGAATAAATGTGTAACATAGACCAAGTGTTAACACGACGTAATGTTCCTTGATAAAGGATCTTTCGATTGTTAAATCACTTCGTCAGTTTACGTGAGTGTGTGTGTGCGTGTGTATGTGCGCGTGCGTTTGTTTGTTTATTTGTGTGTGTGTATTTGTACGTGTGTGCGTGTTTGTGCGTGTGCCTGTGCCTGTGCGTGTGCCTGTCCGTGTGCTTGTGCGTGTATGCGCGTGTGTGCGTGTGCGCGTGTGCGCGTGTGCGCGTGTGCGCGTGTGCATGTGCCTGTGTGTGCATGTGCCTGTGCTTATGCTTGAGTGCCGGTCGGTGTAGGTGTATGTTTGTTTTGTATGCATGTATGCATTCGTACGTCACTCTATGCATGCATCAATATGGACTAACAACATAACGTAGTATATTTAGTGGGATTCTCTTACTGTAGGTCTGCAACCGCCGTCTCGTTGACTACGCACCCATGATCATGACGTACGACATGATAGATGAACTGTCTTCGAAGATTCGAAGTGAAGTCATCGCCTTGGCTGCCGATGCAGACACTCTGGAGGCACTGAAGGAGAACCTCGAAGTGGCCCTCAAACGCGACCATCTGACCAAGACACTGAGTCGACTGCAGCAGGCGTCGACAGAACTCGCCATGTTTCATCAGTAACACTGACCGCAGTAACACTGACCTCAGTGACCCCTAAGGGATGGTTATATATCAGACCGCGCAATAATCGAACAATAACATTGCACAGAACACAATTTAATATAACATAAATAGCACTCCGTGATCCTACAAAAACATAATACAACACACAAGATTTTTCCGCCAACTACACCTGTAAACTCTCTTGTTCGGACAGTTCGACACACACAGTTTGTCGCCCGTCACTGTACAACGCAATCAGTGACCGATCGGCGTTTTTTTTTGTTTTTTTTACGCTGGCAACGCCCCGCATAGCTGACGCTTCCCCCGATTGTTGCTTGTCTGACGCTTTGCCGACCCTCTACCTGGCTGACCCTTCGCCGACGCTCTGCCTGGCTGACCCTTCGCCGACGCTCTGCCTGGCTGACCCTTCGCCGACGCTCTGCCTGGCTGACCCTTCGCCGACGCTCTGCCTGGCTGACACTTCGCCGACCGACTTCCACGCGCGTGTCTTTGTTGCGCTCTTGCGCAGCCTGGACAGCTACACATTAAAAATACTATATACCATATAACACACCAAAGCCGTCTACATACACACATAAAAATACGCATTCGATATACGTATTTCGATTATAATATGTAATAGTATTATTCATATTGTAGTTCTGTATTGTTACAGAACGAAGACAAACATTCCTTGTACAGTTGCAACATTATAATTATAAATATGCGGTCTATTCACGGGCTAAGTACCCCAGCTTATGTTCACTGACATCCAGCGGCAAGTCTGCACAGTGTGGTCCTGTTACCTGTCCAGCGTCGAATGACTGTGTGCTACACGTTCGGCAAGTCTGCACAGTGTGGTCCTGTTACCTGTCCAGCGTCGAATGACAGTGTGCTACACGTTCGGCAAGTCTGCACAGTGTGGTCCTGTTACCTGTCCAGCGTCGAATGACTGTGTGCTACACGTTCGGCAAGTCTGCACAGTGTGGTCCTGTTACCTGTCCAGCGTCGAATGACAGTGTGCTACACGTTCGGCAAGTCTGCACAGTGTGGTCCTGTTACCTGTCCAGCGTCGAATGACAGTGTGCTACACGTTCGGCAAGTCTGCACAGTGTGGTCCTGTTACCTGTCCAGCGTCGAATGACAGTGTGCTACACGTTCGGCAAGTCTGCACAGTGTGGTCCTGTTACCTGCCCAGCGTCGAATGACTGTGTGCTACATGTTCGGCAAGTCTGCACAGTGTGGTCCTGTTACCTGTCCAGCGTCGAATGACAGTGTGCTACACGTTCGGCAAGTCTGCACAGTGTGGTCCTGTTACCTGTCCAGCGTCGAATGACAGTGTGCTACACGTTCGGCTGTTTGATGCACCCTGGACAATTATTTGCCTGCTCGCACTACATTGCGCAACATACTCCCTGCATGTACATCTAAACGCCACAACGCGCTATATTGCGTAACATGCTCCCTACTCCCTGCATGTGAATCTAAATCGCCACACGCAGCCAGTTGCATCATCAGCATATATCGTCACTGTGTTATTGTGATTAATAAACTTTCTGTAAGTTCAATTGGCTGATTTGTTTTACGCGACTGTGAACATACACATTAGTTTGACATCTTCTTCTAGAAGCGCATAATTGGATATTTGTAGTGTGCGTGTCTGCGTGTGTGTGTGTGTGTGTGTGTGTGTGTGTGTGTGTGTGTGTGTGTGTGTGTGTGTGTGTGTGTGTGTGTGTGTGTGCGGGTGCGTTTGTGCGTGCATGCCTACGTATGTGTTTACAGCCGCGCGGGAGGACCGGAAGTACAGGCATCGCGGGATATAAAACATGAGTTGGTATCTTAGGTAATTAAGGTGACAAACAACATAATGTCCTTTCGTTGTTCACGTTCGATCTGGTCGACTTCATGGTGAAAGACAGTTTTTGAATATATACGGCCATGTCTGAGTGAATACTAATTGCCTAATTTAGTAATACCTTCTCGGACTTTCCTTAATATTCCAATGGACACAAAATATGTACCATATTATTTTCACCATTATATAATATTCTAATGATCAGATGCTTTATATTACCTGTAGCGTTTCCCACGTACGGTTCTTTTTTTTTATAAAGACAATAACTAATTGTGTCGTGTAGTTGTTTGTGTACTAATTCAAATTGTCTTTGAATCTTGATTTTGTATAATAATTTAAATATATATGGTCATTATTAGACAGGAAACAAACCCGTTGGTAATCACGTACTAGGCAGGTCCGGTAATTTATATGTAGTGGATGTGTCCGCGATAAGTGATATGCTACGGATCTAGTATCGTGTTTCCTGTATTTTTATTCTTTGGCTTGGCTAATTTAATGTAGAGTTATGTGGCAGAATGTGTGTTTGACAAGCGGCTCATTATTTTATTTAAGGGCTGGTATGGCAGCTAGATATGAATATTTTGTAAAGCACAATTAACACACATTTTGTGTAGCCATGACATTTTGTGTACCCATTTATACTCTTACTGAATAAAAATATATTGAATTATTCCTTTTCCATGGCAACAAACACAACGGACACAAAATGTTGGAATTAATAGCACATATAATAATTGCAAGACTCTACAAGTAATAAAGATATGGTAATCAGGTTTGGATTTTTGTGTTCTCTGTGATATTCTCCACAATCTCTATAAAACATTTAACAATTTTTTTTAATATTTATATTTTATTTTGACTTCTGAAACTACGTAATTGTAAATGAAACATTTTGACACAATTTGGTACATTACTCCAAAGATAAAGCATAAAGCATAAAATCAAAATGTTTTTATTCAGATTGTGGAGAATATCCAGGAACACACAGCAATCCAAACCAGATTACCTTATCATTTTTAGTTCTGGAGTGTTTCAAGTTTATGTTGCAAAAATGAGGTTTTCTATAAAGGACCGTCAAAGATTGAATAACTGCATTGATTGTTTGGAAGAGCCACACCTTATCAATTAATAAAAGTGATTTATGTGATACGTACTTTCTATAGACGGTACCTTTATTGATGATAAACATACATAGCTATTGGCATATGGAAGAAACACTGTTTGAGTATTCTTGTGAACAACCACCATTCTAGCTGACATATCGCCCCTTAAGGAGATGGCAATCACTATACTCATTAACCATGACCTGTGTGGACTGAAATAATTGTAACATACTTGGCTGGCGAGTTGCAGGCTACCTGATGTTGAGTCTTATCTATGTATTGTGCGATGTATGAATGTTTCATACACTGTAGTGTTCTAGTAATGACAGTTCGACTAATACACGTTTATCAGCGTGACTGATTGTATGATGTATGAATCTGATCGTTATTTGTGTATTTGCCTGTGTTATGTACACGTTGTGTGATTAGCATTAACACGTTATTTGTGTATTTGCCTGAAAGTAACCTGTTATTAAAGGCAACCTGTATTATGTACACGTTGTGTTATTAGCATTAACACGTTATTGGTAATACTATATCGTTGTGCTGGTGGTGTGATACTGAAATGTGGACACATGCAGTAGATCATTCGCCTGGGTCACCTACACAAGAGTGACGTTCAGGTTGTGGTAATGTTCTTTACGTTGTTGCCTTTCACTGCTCTACTTCAGCAGCCCGCTATATCTACCTTTTGTTTTCCTGTCTTTATCCAATCCTTCTTACACAATCGTCTCACCTCAGCTGTGATCGTTTCCTTTTCGCGCGGCGGCTTCCCCACGCTGCATTTGTGTTTCTCTGCCAGTATGTATTCTTTTCAAGTGGCCTGTCCACCTCTTCTGTTGTTCATCAATCTTCTCGTTAAGTTGCACAACATGCCAACCTTTTTCCTCGGGTTATTCTTTCTACCCATCCTTGTTGTCCCTGTGACAACAAGGATGGGTAGTAAACAGTAAACAGACTGTGGGTTATACGTAACTGACATTTATGCAAATATTCGTCGAGGCATATTTTCGTCAGACATGCAGAATTGTAAAGTCTGAATATCATATCTGAATTTCATTTATTATGAATAACTCATAGCATCTATACCATATATTTGTTTTAATAAATCATATTTTAAACTCATTGATCTGTTTTAAATGTAAAAGTGTTGTTGTGGCTCAAGGGTCCCCACATGATGGCTCAAGGGTCCCCACATGATGGCTCAAGGGTCCCCACATGATGGCTCAAGGGTTCCCACATGATGGCTCAAGGGTCCCCACATGATGGCTCAAGGGTCCCCACATGATGGCTCAAGGGTCCCCACATGATGGCTCAAGGGTCCCCACATGATGGCTCAAGGGTCCCCACATGATGGCTCAAGGGTCCCCACATGATGGCTCAAGGGTTCCCACATGATGGCTCAAGGGTCCCCACATGATGGCTCAGAGGTCCCCACATGATGGCTCAATGGATTCCACCGGAGGGATCCGCTGAGCCACACCACGAATTTGCATATATTTGGAAATTGACATATCCCAGTCTCACAGAATTGACGACAATTTCAATGTTAAACGCTATATTATGTTTTGGTTTATTAATGAAAAAGTGAATAATAGTTCATGGGTCCAAACCTTCCCCTACTACGATGATATGCGGGACGACTCGCTGGATCCTGGAAGCATTCTTTGACGTTGATTGGTCTTCTAAGTAAGTGGGGCGAAATACACATGAACAAGCGAGTGTGTTGTTCATACTAGTAGCACCCCTGGTTTGCGATGTCGATTCCGGGTACAGGAACAGAGAAGGTTGCTTTAAAAAGGTAAGTTTTTTATACAGCGCAGTATCTACTCATTATGACTGATCAGAACGCCTTACGCTTCATTCCCGGGCACACCTGTTCAATCTAACACGATCTCGACTTCTTTGGAAATAATCAACAGTCAGGTGTTCATTCATACTGTTGTGTGAACTGAAGAGAACTAATTTATCCATGGTCCGAAACGGCTGCAAGGGAAACCGATTCTCTAGAAACTACGTTACCTTAAAAGACCCGGAGTAACATTGATATTTGTTCGACAAGTCAAATAGTAAAAATAGTCGAAATATGGCGACTCAATGTCAAACATTGGTTCGACGTTGAAAAACCATGGGATTACTACCATGATGTAATAATTGTCCGACATTGGCATAAAAGTAATCGGTTATCCGATACACCACCAGCATTGGCCTGATGTTTGTCAACTAAATTCCACCAGTGTTCTCTGTTGGTGTGCGCGATGTCTGTCACACTCCTGCGCTTGCTTAATGTTGTCATATAGGGGCAAAGGGGGCAGAATCGCATTGCCCAACTCAAACAATCTGCTGCCTGCCATTACAAAAACGGTTTATAAAAATCTACAAAAACTCTTTCATGTGAGACCAGAGTTCGTGTAAGCGCATGGTGTCAAATTATTAAAACTAAAAATGTTAGGTGTCTCAAAACAAAAAGAGGTAAAATAAAGTTCCCAGCCTTTCTTACTACGCAGGTATTGGATATTTAGGTGTCCATTTGGGATAAACAAGACAATTTATTCTATCGTCCATGGTCTAAGAGATAATTAAAACCAAGGTATTTATATATTTTCAACTAGCTCAGTTACCAGGTGTTGCCGGAGGAAAAAGTCAGTCATATACACCATCAAATCAATTGCACTGAAATATAAAAAAGTATTGTTGACATATTTATGAACACTGAAAATATACAAAACTTCAAATGCCCAACATTTCAGTTCCAGACACCCCAAATCCATCACAAATGTTTCCAGATTACCCGCATTAATCAATTGTAACTGGTCACTGGCCTAGTTGTTAGGACAACCTTTTGCCAGAAATTGCACATGCTCACCCATGTAACTGACGTAACCAGCAACAGGCAGCTGAGTTACGCGTCCGGGATTGTGTAACGTTAATAACATAAAAAATAATACCTTTGTCAGTATAAACGCAGTGACACATTTTTTACAAGGAATAATTACCTGTACAATGATATAGAAAAGCATTAAATTCCGTGACAGGTTAACCTGGTCCATGTTAAGCGCTGAGGATTTTCAAAAGTCAATAACTTAAAAACTATTCCAAATGTCTCCATACATGCAGCTATATATTTGTAGATGGCATAATTATTTTACGATGATACTGAAAAAAACATTAAATTCCGCGGCTGGAACTCCACGTAGAGCCTTTTGAAATATTGAGCCACCAAGTTTTCCACCCCCTGACGAATTTCAAAAATGTCTCAATCTACGAATCATCTCAATGCAAAACTTCAGCCCAATACATGCAAAACTGATAGAGATATGGGTGCACATACAAACAGAGAACGAACTGTTTTATAATAATAGATGAATTTTATCAAATGAACGAGATAACATTGGACAACGTCAAGAATAAAAACACAAATGAATTATTAAATTGCAAATTATGGGACATACAGAGAACTCAAAATGGACCTTGAACCAAAACCTGCCAACTCCCAGCCGATTTGACTTAGCTATAGTTAACTTGGTTATTAACCTTTACAAAGTTATCAGCAGCACAATCAATGACAACGGTTTTCTGCATATTTCCGTTCATTTATGTGGTTAGTAATTTATGTGCAGTGAATTGTCGAAAGGCGAAACACGTAAATTAAAGAACTGTCTTAAAATACTTGCGTTCCACGTAAATCTGTTGTCATTTACGTTCACCAAGTGACTCAAATATACAGTATAAATTGCTGTTTCGCAATACATATACATGCATATTGAAACTGGACGTAATGTAGATAACAATATAACCGTAGTACTCCCAATTTGTGTGTGCCATAATAAAAGAACCTGCCCCCATATAGGCCCTACACGCATATATGTTGACTGTTATATCGGTTAATGACATCACTGATCTGATCGAACCAGGTTGGATTTGTAGTATGGTTTAGTTGTTTCGGTGGTTGTCGCCGTTTGCCGGACAGTGATTCGACAGCCAGTCGGCAGCCGCTGGCGTACGGGGACCCGTTCCAGCGAGACGAGGTCGATACGAGTCACCCCATTAATTGACTCCAGTACAAGTGGTGCTGACAGGCATGAACACGTGGCGGTGGTATATATATACTAGCTGGGTTACACGGCGTTGCCCGGAGAAAAAAAGGCAGTCATATGTACCTGACACCCCAAACCCATCCCAAATGTTTCCAGCCTACCCGCATTAATAAATTATAACTGGTCACTGGCCTAGTTGTTAGGACAACCTTTTGCCAGAAATCGCACGCGCTCACCCGTCTAACTGACGTAACCAGCAACTGGCAGAGGGCGGATGCTGGTTTGAAATTTCCGCTCGATACATGCAAAACTATCGGATATGTGGGTACACAAATAAACAGAGAACGAACTGTTTTATTATATAGAAGATATGTCGTAATTTTAGTTATCCAATATAACTATTGACACTCACTTTTTAGAATATACTAACTTGACGGGCGATAATTTCGACGCATTATGACACATAACACATAGCTCCATCTGTAGGAAATATATGAAATGCGAAAGAGGGCGCTATTTGTAAGCGTGCGGACGTGACCAGCGATAGGTAGATCTGGTGCATGTTAAGGGCTAAGGATTATCAAACGTCAGTAATATAAAATCTATTCAAATTTTCGGAATACATCCAGCGACATGTTTGTAGATGGCATAATTATCTTTATGATATGGAAAAAACATTAAATTCCAGGGCTGGAACTCCACGAACAGCCTTTTTAAATATTGAGCCCCCACGTTCTCCACCCCCGGACGAATTTCGAAAATATCAAAATCAACTAACCATCTCAATGGGCCCAGTAGATCACATGCAAAATTTTAGCCCAATACGTGCAAAACTGACGGCTATGTGTGTGCACATACAAACAGAGAACGAACTGTTGAGTTGCCATTGAGTTGTCGACAGCGTTCACGTGTTCATCTGTGCTAGTTAGTCTCAATTAATCAGAGTCCGTGAGGTGACGCCACCAATAGTACAAACGCTTGTTTAGTTGCCTACAATCTGTTGCATGTCTGTTTCAGTATCAAATGTAAAAATTGACTTACATCGAAACATTCACACAATAAAATAAAGTCAATTAAAAGACTAAACATAATTGACTTGAACATTATGCACTGTTATGATTATTTTTATGGTTAAAACGTGCTGTTAAAAATGTTTTGCCACCGCGTCACCTTATTGTAACGTGAACGGAACGGGGGCACATTTCAAAAAGTCTGGGGGAAGGCACGGTCAAGTGGGGCCGTTCAAAAAGTTTTTTTTAAATACGTCGTTAGTTAGTAGATTAGTGGCCAAAGGCCCAAAGAAGCAAAGCAATATACAGCTGTAGAGGTGAGTGGAACTCGGCGCCTCAATCCAAAGTTAGCGTATTAATATATACAAGTTTGTGTACGTGTGTGCGTGTGAGCGTATGTGCGTGTGAGCGTGTGTGCGTGTATGCGTGTGTGCGTGTGTGCGTGCGTGTATACGTGCTTGTGCGTTTGTACGCGTGTGTGTGTGCGTGGGGGTGCGTTCGTGTGTGTGCGTGTGTGTGTGTGCGTGTGTGTGCGTGTGTGTGCGTGTGTTTGCGTGTGCGTGCGTGTGTCCGTGTGTTTGTGTTTGTGTGTGTGTGTGTATGTGTGCGCATGTGTGTGGCGCGCGTGCGTGCTAGTTGCGCGTTACAGGTACACCCCTCTTAACGCAATCTTCCCTACCTTTTGGGCCGCGTGTTCCTGTTTCACTGCCTCCTTTCTTTTTATAGTCAGCCTTCTTCCATCCGCTTCATACTATGTGGTTACACTATTTCGTTACTGGCTGTTTTTGTGTGTGATCTCTATTGCATCGTAATTCTCCGGTCCGATGCGTCGATGTCGTCAATATATTGCAGCTGCTCTGTTAACGCCACCATTTTCATAATATTTTACTACGTTGCACTATATTTAATCCCTGTACTTCCCATTTCACCACGTTTGAGATATTCTTCTCTGCCATAATTAGCTCCGGCTGCCATCCCCCAAGCATTGGCCCCAGTTTGTGTGAATCCATCTTCGCACCGTCACCTACATCCTCTAATCATTCCATCAATGTATACAAAAGCTTCCCGCTTGTTTGATATGTTTCTCCTCTAAACTGATATTCTATGTTCGTCTTTCTGGAGTTTAAACAACATACCTATGTTTTCTTCTGGCTGATGTAGAGTTCTGTGACACTTCTTACTGTACTATTGTTCTATATTAAATGTTATTCTTTGTTTCTCGCTACCATGGTGAAATAGGCAGATATATTTAAAAAAACGCGCGAGCCAACCGGGCATATACTTGTCGTGAATGACCACGAAAGCGGACACTACCTGCGGTGTGATAGCCATTTACGTAATGCAAAAACTACGCTACAACTCCAATATAACGCAACCTTTGGAAAGCGTTTTAGTTATGTATCATGGCCTGTGATTGGCTAATCCGTTTACATCCTGTGTCATGAGCGAAGGTTATTTAAATCCCAATGAGGCCCGTGTCCATACGATTGGTTTCTCTCACGGTCATATTCGGACGATCTGTGTTTCAAGACTTCACAAACACATTTATTCTCAACGTAAACGAAGTGCAGTTGCGAGGTGTTCTGTTGGTTAGAGCCTATTGTGGTTGGTTGGGTAAACGCGATGATTTTTGTTTTCACATATTATTAATAAATGCTTGTAGCTACGCTAATTAGCATTGCCGTTGATCTAACCTGAAAACAAAACGCCTTGGCATGATGCAATTAATCTTTGTTCGATCTTTTGTAGGCGAGGAGAATGGAGAAACCATAGCATTTGTCCTGTTTGTCAGAAGCCTTCGAAGAAAACGTTCGCCCGTTCATCGACCTCATTGACAAACTGCGGCTGGTCGGACTTGACAAGGATATTTCTCTGCCAGGAGTTGCAATTATTGGTGACCAGAGCGCGGGCAAGAGCTTCGTGATAGAAGCCATCTCGGGTGTACAGCTACCACGAAGCGCGGGTTCAGTCACAATTCATTCGTATGCAACGTATCAAACTTTATAAGTAAATACGAAGGCTAATTTCTACTTCAAATTTGGTGTTTTCCTTGTATAAATTATCGGGTACATTACTATATTTTATAGTATATCGTTGCGGGAACTGCAGGAACTTTGGTGGATCTAGATCGTTGAGAATTGGTGGTGCCCAAAATAATAATAATAATGAAATATTGTATAGCGCCGGTATCCGCCGTTGAGGCACTCATGGGGACTGCACAGTATTTGATCATTGATGATTTTAAAGTATTAATTTTAAGAATTGTAAAAGGACTATTCTAAAATATAATAAAAGCCACGTTCTAATTTTTTTTAAATTAGTATCATTACTTATACATCATAACATCACTCAAAATTATCGTTATCAATGTAATGTAGACTCGTTAATGCAATCTTTCTAGAAATATATATATATATAGTATGCATAATAACTGTTATGATAGTATAAGTAATATAATAAATACAATAAAATTATATTCATAAATGGTATAAGATCAGTATTATGCAATGTCCAGGAAATGTCCACATGTCCACATCATGTCTTATTCTAAGTATATTTTAAAGAGGTGGGTCTTCAGGGTTGTTTTGAAGGTGTTGATTGTTGTAGGAGCTCTAACATTGTTTTGAAAGCGCATTCCAGATATTTGCGGCGGATACAGTAAACGATGGTGCTCCCCACAAGTTTTTTCGGTTTGTGTCTACTAGGAGTAACTTGATTGCAGAGCGCAGATTTTCACGGGATGGCACATACTGTTTGACAAGGTTGCACAAGTAGGTAGGAGAGACACGGTGGATTGTGTTGAATACAAGCGTGGCGATTTGGAAGATGATCCTCTGTTCAATTGGCAGCCAGTTTGTTGTTTGAGGATAGGTGTGATGTGGGTGAATTTCCTGGAGAACGTGACCAGTCTGACAGCAGTGTTTTGTAGTCGCTGGAGTCGTTTTAGTTGTGATTTGTTGAGGCCGTGAAGCAGTCTAGAAGTAATGAGAGCGTGATTGATGTGCTTGCGAACGAGGCCAATATTACGAATTGACAGACAGACGGCTCTGGATACACCGGCGATATATTTATCCATGGAAAGGTTCTCATCAAAGATAACACCGAGATTCTTGACGCTGTCCGAAGCAGTAACCATGGTGTCGCCCACTCCGATCTGTGTGATGTTGACCTTTGATCTCTGTTGTTTGGATCCTACGACAATGAATTATGTCTTTCCATCATTCAGCTTGAGGAAATTCTGCGACATCCATTGACGTAGCTCGTCAAGGCAGGCTTCAGTTTGCTGTTTTGCGTCATTAATTTTTGACTGTGTGGGTTTGGCTGAAACGTATATTTGTGTATCGTTAGCGTTGCAATGATAATTGTGACCATGCTTCCTGATGATATCTGCAATGGGTATCGTATACATTGAGAAAAGTATTGGCCCTAGGACAGAGCCTTGCGGGAGTCCGTATGTTAGTTGCAATGTACCCGATGTTACATTGTCAATGAGCTCACAGCAGGTTCTGTTGCTCAAGTAGGACTGGAACAGTCAAGTATAACACCGCATATTCCGAAGTAGATAGTCATGCGAGATAAAAGTATGGAATGGTCGACAGTGTCAAAAGCTGCGGATAGGTCGAGTAACACAAGAAGGGTAATCTTGCCGTAGTTCATGGTCTGCAGTAGATCGTTGTGAACGTTTACTATTGCAGTTTCTACACTGTGGTGTGCATACTAAGATGACTGGTATTCTTCGATCAGATTATGGTCGGACAGGAATGAAGACAGTTGTTTGGATACCACTCGCTCCAGTGTCTTACTGAGGAAACTTAAGTTTGATACAGGGCGATAGTTGGTCATTACAGTTGGGTCCAAGTTTGCCTTTTCTAACACGAGTCGGATCTGCGCAGCGTTATGAGAGCCGGGAATTTCGTCCAAGTTCATTGAATTATTGATAATTTGTGTCATCGCCGACAATACGCATCGGAACACTTCTTCAGTATGAAGATGGAATTGGATCCAAGTCACAGGTTGTTCCTGGCGACATTGACAGTATATTCTGTATATCTTGCTTTGCCACTTCCTGAAAGCTCGCGAATTCGGGCGAAGGGAAATCTCTTGTAGGAAGATGTAGATAATCCTCTCGGATCCGCTTTACTTTCTCAGTGAAGAGCCACATCCTGCTGAGATTCACACTTCGGAAGGGGTGATTTCTATCGCTGGTGAAGGAGTTTGTCAGTCAGACGGAAAATTTGCCTTTGGGCTTTTGCGCTGTCGATGAATAAGCTCATTGTATTAGTGGGATTTTGCCAGTTTGATTTGATGAATTACCGCTTGCTTCTGATGGCAGTAATTTTGGCGGCCAATTTAAAGATGTGATTTTCCCATTTATTCTCGAGCTGGCGCCGTAAGTGCTTCCCTGTCATGATGTTTTCACCAAACCGGTGCGACGTTTCACACACAACGTTCCTTCATCGGTGCACGCCTATCAAGAGCTTGCATGATAACATTGTTGTAGCTCTCAACTTCTTCAGACAGCGAGTTGTTGGCGTGAGCGGGATTGTTAAGATCCATGTCAATAAACTCCTCACAGAAAAATGGGAATTTTAATTGTAGAAATGTTGCGTGATTTTTTCACAAAAGTTGAAAAGCGAGTGGAATTATTGATCGATAAGTATTATTCTTGCCTGAATAGTATTCGTAAAGTAGCAGTAGACATATATTAAGTGACAATTGTGCTTAACGTTAGCCAGATAAAGTATTTTAGAACACTTTAGTTTAGTGAGTGATAATATGGTTACTTATGCTTCGATAAGTTTGTAAACAAGATTTAACAAACCTGATTATGTGGTAGAATATATAGGATATAAACTAACAAACTTACATAAGATAATATATGCGTAAGCCAGTACTTTTATTGGGTAGCAATGTTGTTAAAATAAGCAAGTTAGCTCGGATCATTGTTGACACTGGTGCAGAAATGTCAGTTTACCTTAAAGTAATTGATCGTATTTAAATTAGGTCACTTCCGGTAACGTTAGCGTTTGTGATAGGATAGATAGTCAGCTGTGTAATTAAAATCTGCTGAAACATTATAGTGTGCTGTAGTACACACGCCTGCAACAGTTTTCAATTTGTCATTAGAAGAGGGAGTGGTTCCTTTAGAATGGAAAGAGGCAAACATTATACCGTTATTTAAAAAAGGTTCGAGAAACAAGTCAGAAAACTATAGACCAGTGAGTTTAACATCAGTGATTTGCAAATTATTAGAAAGACTAATTAAAGATCACATGGTGGATTTTCTTGTTAAACATAACTTGATAAACCCATCTCAACATGGGTTTTTAAAAGCGAGGTCATGCTTAACAAATATGTTATGTTTTTTGGAAGACATCACTAGGTGGGTAGATGTGGGATCACCAGTAGATATCATCTATTTAGATTTTCAAAAAGCTTTCGACAAAGTACCACATCAAAGATTACTCCTTAAGCTAAAGGCCCATGGCATAGAAAATGGTATAATAAACTGGATAGAAAAATGGCTGAATGACAGAAGACAACGTGTAGTAGTTGATGGGGAGGCTTCAAACTGGAAATCGGTATTGAGTGGGGTACCACAGGGATCAGTACTAGGACCTATATTATTCTTAATATATATCAACGATTTGGACGATGATATAACAAGCAAGGTGTTGAAATTTGCGGATGATACAAAAGTGTTTAGAAGGATTAAAAGTGATGGAGACAGACAGCATTTACAAGATGATCTTGATAGGTTGATCAAATGGTCTGAAAGGTGGCAAATGCTGTTCAATTTTTGGAAATGTAAATGCCTCCACACAGGTCATGGGAATGAAGAGGTAAAATATAAAATGGGGGGTACTGTTCTAAGTACTACTGTAAAAGAAAAGGACTTAGGGTTTACCATTAGTGCTGATATGAAGGTTTCAGAGCAGTGCGGAATTGCAGCTTCAAAGGGAAATCAAATCATTGGATTAATTAGGCGAAATATAGCGTATAAGAAAAAAGAATTAATAGTACCGCTGTACAAAACAATAGTGAGGCTCATTTAGAATATTGTATGCAAGCATGGAGGCCATATCGCAAGAAGGACATAGATATGCTAGAAAGAGTACAGAGGAGAGCGACTAAAATGATACCAAATCTGAGGGATCTTAGTTACGAAATACGCCTAAAAGAATGTGGTTTAACAACACTAGAGACCAGGAGATTGAGAGGAGATCACATATAAGTGTTTAGAATATTGAATGGTTATGAAAATATTGATAGAAACATTTTTTTCTCAGTTAAGAAAGATAGAAGGACCAGAGGACATGAAGCAACATTAGTAAAGGAGCAGTGTAGATTAGATATAAGAAAGTTATCATTTTCACAAAACACTCTAAATGATTGGAAAATATTATTTGGTGATTGTGTGGGTGCTAGTAGCGTGAATATAAATAAAATTGGCACATTCCTCAGAAGGGCGGGATACACATAGATAAAAGGGTCGGACTCTCGATAAGCCAAAGGGCTTCCTTGTCCTCATGCAATCTAGAGTTAATTAACTTGTTAAATCTCGTCTTGTTAAATTGCCACATCCATCAATGTATAAGACACGTCACATGAATAGCCACCTGTCATTGCACACCCCCTTCGTCCGTCCTCTTAGCTCCTCCTACGTCCGATTTGCACGTTTTTTATTCTGCACTATTATCGAAATCCCTAGCAAGCTTGTTTCTATAATATATTATGTGCAAACATATTTGGATTATTTAAATCCATATCTGAAGTAACCAACCTTTGGTTCATGTACAGGTAACTCGTTCAATTATATAGGTATTGTGATCCGCTGTCCTTTGGCACTACAATTTACATCACACTCTACACCTGGGAATTGGAACGGCGTCAGCAAGTATGAAGGCAAAGATTCTTCAGTGGAAGAAAACCATAAAAAGGACCAAGTGAGGTTGACGCCGAAGTGCGTGACGGTAACTGGTAACCTCTCCCTCTCCCTCTCCCTCTCCCTCTCCCTCTCCCTCTCCCTCTCCCTCTCCCTCTCCCTCTCCCTCTCCCTCTCCCTCTCCCTCTCCACCTCGCCCTCCGATTTTCCTACCGCGTACGGTTAGGTTTTTTGATCACGACATAAATAGGTGGTATCCGTGTGCCGCGAAATGTATTTAGTCTAAAATCGTATGTTACTAAAACAACTTATCTAAACAGGTGTATGCATGCCATAATGAATTAATGAAAACGCTATGCTAAGCAGGAACTCGTTGGACCATATATGTATGATGTAACTCCATCCGAACAATTGGTGTTTTTGGCTGGTAATTATACTAATCGTATTTTTTACACACAGGTCCTCGTCGACAGACTTATGTGTCGAGGCAGACAACGCGCGTCAAGAAGCTCTGCGAAAACTGCAGAAGATGGACAAGAAGCCTTTCACCCAGAACGATACTTACCTCTTTCATCTAGGTAATATAATGATGTAACTATAATAATTATATAACAAATAATGTAATAATATAACTACTTATGGAAACACGTTATCTGGTTCCATAAATAGTTTCGATACAGCATGTTATGAATTTATTAATGTCATACAATGTCTTACTTTATTACTATACTCTCATCTTCATAATTAGTTGTATTGTGCATTACTGCCTCAAGATGTGTTCGTAACCTTGGTGTCGTTATGGATCGCCACCTCGATTTTAAGAAGCAAGTTTCAAGCATCGTCAGTGTGTGCTCATTTCACCTGCGCCACATTAACCAGATGAGTCGTTATCTCCCAACGACGACAAAGTGTCGTCAACGCCATTATTACATCACGGCTTGGTTACTGCAATTCACTTCTATACGGCACTACTGTTAACAACATCGCTCGACTGCAGAGAATGCACAACTCTGCTGCCAGGTTGATCCTACGCCGCCCACGGGGTGACAGCGCCATGCCTTTGTTGTGCATTCTTCACTGGTTGCCTGTAGCACACAGAATCGACTTTAAGCTATTCGTGTTTACATATAAAGCTGTGCATGGCGATGCCCCGAAATATTTATGCGACCTTGTATGCCCTTACAAACCAACAAGGGCCCTGCGCTCTACCAACAATAATATGTTAACGGTCCTGCGGACTCATGTCAAAGCTGGGTACAATTCGTTTGCGGTCGCCGCGGAGACTTTGTGGAACCCTTTACCTAATGACATTAAAACTTTCGAGGCACGCTTAAATACTCATCTTGTTCGACTCTCGTTCTTGTCTAATGTGGCATAGCTTAGTCTCTGCATTGATTAGTTTTATATCTCTGATGTATTAATTAACCTATTTATATATTTATGCTATACCTACATGTACATTAGTTCAGTTAAATGAATTTACAATGTCTTATTTCTAGCTAAAATCATTATTTTAGTAGATATATTTAATTACTGTTTTTATTTGTATTTTACTCAAATTAATTTTATAATTATTACCTCTATATGGGTTCTACATGTTGTAAAGCGCCATGACCAATTTATAATTGGATCTGGCGTTATATTAAATAAAAAATAGTATTATTGTCTTTGTACATATATGTTGTACGTTGTTGTTGTTGTATATGTATTATTGCAATTATTATACAGATTTTTGTAAACAAAGCTGTTGTTCGAGGTCATTTTGTTTGATGGAAACAATAAAAGGTATAAACATATCAAAAAGACTGTTATTGCTAATCTGCAGAATCTAAAAAGTCTATCAAAAGTTTAAACTTAAACCATTTCAATTTATTACATGTTGTAAGTTTAAAACGTTTGGTAATCAACTTGTTTGATCGATTCTGCAGATTAGTAACGCAAAGCTTTTCAATTAATCACAGTCACATTGTAAAACACTACAGCAATATGTATACATACAATCACAGTCTAATACCTAAGCATTTGTAAATATATTTGTCACAACATGTCACTAAGCTATACTGTATACTTATATATGGTTAACTATATTAAACTATAGCAGTGTCATCAACATTCTAGCTATACATAGCTATATTACACCTTGATGTAATGGGAGTATAAAGTAAAATGAACATTAATGATAAACAATGTTATATAAAATGTTCCTACACATATTACGTAAATACTTTATTCAGCTGTATTCTAATTAACTTAAATTCAAGCAACATGTACACTAGATTCAAATATTTTTCAGTACATCATGCTTTGTCTACTGATAAAACTGAACTGAACAATGATGATTTGACACATTACATAAATACATGCTGCCACCAGACACCAAATGACTCTTACACGGTTACAAAAAAGTATTTGTTGTATTGAGAGAGTCCAACGGTCAGCCGCTCGTGTTGTGATGCAACGTCGACAAGGTGACTGGCGATCTATCAATGCGGTCCTACAACTACCCTGGCTCCCAGTGAGAAAGCGTATC
>OZ023207.1:42525887-42760887 GCA_963995525.1 Escarpia spicata
AGTTGACGTCAATTACAATATACTTGAATTATAACACGTTCAGCCTACTTTTTATTCATACATACATGTTATGTTCGGCACGTTTCACAGTGAAAAGACAAATTCAGGCGTTGAAAATGTATGATTACACATACCTATTGAACACCCTTCACGCATATACACGTGATTTTGTGTTTTTATGTGAGAGAATGAGTGTGGGATGTGAAAAAGGTATCGGACTAATCTTTCTAATTTGGCAGATATGACTTTTTTCTTAGTATTTACATAGTGTGCAGCACATACTACTCACACGTCTAACAAACACATGTGAAGCAAAAAATGTGTCAGTATTTACATAGTGTGCAGCACATACTACTCACACGTCTAACAAACACATATGAAGCAAACAATGTGTCAGTATTTACATAGTGTGCAGCACATACTACTCACACGTCTAACAAACACATATGAAGCAAACAATGTGTCAGTATTTACATAGTGTGCAGCACATACTACTCACACGTCTAACAAACACATATGAAGCAAACAATGTGTCAGTATTTACATAGTGTGCAGCACATACTACTCAAACGTCTAACAAACACATGTGAAGCAAAAAATGTGTCAGTATTTACATAGTGTGCAGCACATACTACTCACACGTCTAACAAACACATATGAAGCAAACAATGTGTCAGTATTTACATAGTGTGCAGCACATACTACTCACACGTCTAACAAACACATGTGAAGCAAAAAATGTGTCAGTATTTACATAGTGTGCAGCACATACTACTCACACGTCTAACAAACACATATGAAGCAAACAATGTGTCAGTATTTACATAGTGTGCAGCACATACTACTCACACGTCTAACAAACACATGTGAAGCAAACAATGTGTCAGTATTTACATAGTGTGCAGCACATACTACTCACACGTCTAACAAACACATATGAAGCAAACAATGTGTCAGTATTTACATAGTGTGCAGCACATACTACTCACACGTCTAACAAACACATAGGAAGCAAACAATGTGTCAGTATTTACATAGTGTGCAGCACATACTACTCACACGTCTAACAAACACATATGAAGCAAACAATGTGTCAGTATTTACATAGTGTGCAGCACATACTACTCACACGTCTAGCAAACACATATGAAGCAAACAATGTGTCAGTATTTACATAGTGTGCAGCACATACTACTCACACGTCTAACAAACACATGTGAAGCAAACAATGTGTCAGTATTTACATAGTGTGCAGCACATACTACTCACACGTCTAACAAACACATATGAAGCAAACAATGTGTCAGTATTTACATAGTGTGCAGCACATACTACTCACACGTCTAACAAACACATATGAAGCAAACAATGTGTCAGTATTTACATAGTGTGCAGCACATACTACTCACACGTCTAACAAACACATGTGAAGCAAACAATGTGTCAGTATTTACATAGTGTGCAGCACATACTACTCATACGTCTAACAAACACATATGAAGCAAAAAATGTGTCAGTATTTACATAGTGTGCAGCACATACTACTCACACGTCTAACAAACACATAGGAAGCAAACAATGTGTCAGTATTTACATAGTGTGCAGCACATACTACTCACACGTCTAACAAACACATAGGAAGCAAACAATGTGTCAGTATTTACATAGTGTGCAGCACATACTACTCACACGTCTAACAAACACATATGAAGCAAACAATGTGTCAGTATTTACATAGTGTGCAGCACATACTACTCACACGTCTAACAAACACATATGAAGCAAACAATGTGTCAGTATTTACATAGTGTGCAGCACATACTACTCACACGTCTAACAAACACATAGGAAGCAAACAATGTGTCAGTATTTACATAGTGTGCAGCACATACTACTCACACGTCTAACAAACACATATGAAGCAAACAATGTGTCAGTATTTACATAGTGTGCAGCACATACTACTCACACGTCTAACAAACACATAGGAAGCAAACAATGTGTCAGTATTTACATAGTGTGCAGCACATACTACTCACACGTCTAACAAACACATATGAAGCAAACAATGTGTCAGTATTTACATAGTGTGCAGCACATACTACTCACACGTCTAACAAACACATAGGAAGCAAACAATGTGTCAGTATTTACATAGTGTGCAGCACATACTACTCACACGTCTAACAAACACATATGAAGCAAACAATGTGTCAGTATTTACATAGTGTGCAGCACATACTACTCACACGTCTAACAAACACATATGAAGCAAACAATGTGTCAGTACATCAGGAAGATGAGACGCTTAATAGTGATTGTCTTTTTTTCTAGTAGTGATGCATTAATGGCTATCAAATATGCACTGAAATATAAGTGAAGGAACGCCCAGTGCATTTCGCTGTCATTCTAAATACCACATATGTATTAAAGCAATACATTATAGTCTCACGTTGCTACGAAACCTGTTACGCTGGTTCAAACAGAGTATATCGCTTGCTGGAGTTTAATAGCGAAAGGCGTGAATACTTTTTTTTATACTTCGCCATATAAACATAATTGTGATATTCTCACAAGCAACTTTGCATGCATGGATACATGCATACAAACGCGCACTGTTATGACATAATGCCATACTATAACAACTATTCAACATTAAAGTTATATTGAAACATGTCACACACAAAATAAATCGACATTAAAATTTGTTCGTAGTTTAGTGCCTTTTAATCACATGCATATTCACTAGGTGGCAGCTCTCATCATCATCAAAGATTCCGAAATGACGTTCTTTGCTAATGCTCGAGCAGAAACAAAATACTAAGTGTGAATAGGCATGATATAAATACAAGGACAGATTTAACTAAACAAAGTGCATTCGATGTCGCGCACAACGGTTGGACTGCTAACTGATATATGTAGTCGTCAAAGTACAATCAATTCGTGCTGATTTTGGTGGCTAAGTCGGTAGCGTGTCGAGTAGCCATGTTAGGATCCTCCGTTCGAGTCCCGTAGAGTACCCGAAACTTTTGTTTGTGTTCATTTTGTTTAATATTAATTTTATTTTGTAAAATACTATTTCGGCACCTTTTCGTAATATCACTTCGTTATCGAAAACATACATAATATATAAACATTCAGGGGGATTTACGTGCTTACTGGCAAAGAGCAGTCAAAACGCGATTCTGAACCAGACTATACTCCTGGCGAAGTCACGCAGCCAGGTGAGAGTCGATTAAGCGAGACTAACTTGAGCAGCGATCTTATTCATTTCGTGCCCAAAGAACACCGCTTAACGGCTTGCAGTGAAGCGCCGCGCACGTAGTAAATTTACCTGCGCATACCAGCGGTTTAGATTGTCGCCGTTGCCGCACAGGGACTTGGTTAATCCATATTTAAAGCCTTTATGTCGCCAGAAAAAAACAATTAGTGCTGGCGCGACACAATAAATTTAGTTCGAGGTATTTACCTCGGCTATACACCACGGAAAGTGGAATGCAACCGAAAAAACAGTTGCATAATACCCACTTTTCAGAAGAAGCATCCTTCAGTCAGCCATTGGCCTATAGAAAACGTTTCCTTCCTAAGGTCGTTGCCATGTGGTCGAAAGTGATAGAGTCTAGGTAATTTTCGCCAATTTGTATTAGAACGGCCAACGGATGAACCTGAGCTATCTTGTCAGTAACTTGGCGTTGTAATGAAAACCGGACTGTGGCCCCCCATGGGCCGCAAAGTGAGTCCACAGGTTAGATGGAATTAGTTTAAAAGTCGAACCAAGAGCCTGTCAAACTGTCGTTAATCCAACGTAAAAACCTATATCAGACAAAAACAACGTCTGACATATCTATCAGAAGTAATATAATCAACTTGCACTAAAAGTTTGCTAAGCCATAAAAACAAACCGTTTAGTAAACTAAAATCGTTGCGATGGTGATCGAACTGATCTGTTTCTTTTGTCTTCGACAAAATGTAAACAAAGATGGCACCTATATAGTCTTGCATTAAGAAACATTACGTAGCATGATGGAGAGGCGTTTTTATTACGTTTTCCTAGCTGTGTTGTTGGAAATATGTATTTTGCGTATTTTTATCATTTGGCTAGGAAATAGCATGGTATTATCGTCGAGGGAGTTGTAGGGGATGCTTCTAGATTGTTTCGTTTTTCGTATGTATCCCTTTCAGTTGGTGATGCTGTTAAAAGCAACTCTGAAAGTTGTGCCGTAGTTTATTATTATTATTATTACTAGCATTTCTACAGCACCATATATCCGGGACCAGCCTGTTCATATGCGCATATACACGCTATAAAACGTACATTCAATCAAATGTAACAAAGATATATGTATAAAGATGCCGGTAAATATAATATTAAGACTGACAAGATTGTATATATAATGTAGCTAAAATGCATGACATATTTGCACAAATATTAAGATAATTAAGTAAACGAATATACATTATAATATATAAAATTGTATTAACATATAAATAATAATAAATTAATTAAAATATACTACACAATATATAATTAATTAATTGATTAAATACATGTTCATAATAAGAGTCCTACAACACAGTTCATCAGTCGAAGTCGCCTGCTTAAATAGGTAAGTTATAAGACAAGTTTTGAATTTATTCAAAGTGTTTATTTGACGAACGTTTGTTGGCTGAGCATTCCAGAGCATAGGTTCCGACACGGGAAAAGCTCGTCTGCCATAGCCCTCTAAGTTGTACCGCGAGACTACACGGATATGTAGATCAGCAGATAGAAGGTTGTGGGTGGGCGTATACGGTTTTATAAGATCTTGGATATACGCTGGAGCAAGAACATGTAAAGCCATGTAAACAAGGACCAGCAGTTTGTACTAGATACGCCAGTGAACTGGAAGCCAATGCAGCTCGACCAGCACAGGTGTTCTCTGCTGGTGCTTTCGGTGTCTTCAGATAGTTTTGCCGCTGACTTCTGTACCATCTGCAACTTGTTCATAAGTACCTTGGTGATGCCGTACAGGTCCGTGTTTCTGTAGTCAGCCGACATGTCACCAGGATGTGGATTAGTGTGTTACAAGCATCAGTAGTAAGACAATGTGTTATTTTTTTGAAAAAGCGTAAATATGGTAGTACGCTGACTTGCACATCCGTGACACATGTGTGAAAACATTGTTAGTCAACAGTCGATTGTAATCCCGATGTTGCGGACAGTCGATGACAGAACAATGTAACATCCGCATACACTAACACACGAAACGTCTTTACGAGTTGGTGCCATGATGATAATAGCCTCGTATTGTTTTCGTTCAGCAGTAGATTGTGGTCCGACATTCACTGCCTCGCTTATTCGACGCTTCGCTCGATGCGGTCAACAGTTGGGCGTCATCTGCATAAAGATGGTATTGCAGCTTGTGCTTTCTGAAGATAGCACCCAATGGCAGAGTGTAGATGGAGAAGAGGATTGGGTCCAGCACAGACCCTGGTGCGATGCCAGACTTGATTAATGTTCTATGTGAGTTGTGGCCAATAATACACCCTGACTGATTCCGGTTCGACAGGTATGACTCCAGCCATTTCAGTGCAATGTCTTAAATGCCTGTGCTGCGCAGCTGGTTGATTAACATCGAGTGGTCACCAGGATCAAACGCCGCACTCATATCGAACAGCACTGCCAACACAGCTTTCCTTTTGTTAAGGGAAAGGAGATGGTCTTTCTGAATGCTCACCAATGCTGTCTCAGTGTTGTGATGTTGTCTGTACGCAAATGTCCATAACATTGTTGTCGTGTAGATGCTGGTGAAGTTGGACTGCAACGTGGCGCTCCACTAAATTAAAAACATATGACACATTCAATATAGGCCAGTAGTTGTTCATCGAGTCTGAATCAAGGTTTGGTTTCCTTAACGGAGGTGTGATCTCAGCATGTTTGAAGTTGGCCGGCACGGACCCAGCCTTGAGCAACATGTTGATGATTGTAGCTAATGTCGGTGCAATAATGTCAATGTTGACTTTTACGAGTGAGGTAGAAAGTGGATCAAGCGCGCGATTTTTGACACGTCTTTGCCAAAGAGAGAACGCCGTCTGTAGTGTTGCCGGAAAATGTATTGACTTTGCAAAATCTGTCAATGATGTACTGTGGTACTCAGCGTTGACAGTTTGCATGCATGTACTCGCTAACTGGCTGCGAATGTCTAACACTTTGCGCGTGAAGTGAACGAGAAAGTCACATGCTAGTTGCACTATACCAGACACAGGACTGGGCAGTTTTGTAGCAGTTTTTCTTTTCATCAGGTTATCCAATATCCTGAACAGTGCTTTGTTGTTATGTGCACATAGATCAATTTTTTTTAGTAGAACTTGAGTTTCACAGACTGTAGTTTCACGTTGTCCAGTGTACCTTTGTTAGTCTCCATTCCCGCTCTGCTTCTCGCAGGCTTCACTTAGCATGCGACAACAAATGGCTGGAACAAATTATCTGATGATTGTGTTAATTTGGATATGTTCAAAATTAAAATTGACAGCTACCTGGCGAGGGCGGGTTATACATACGTGAAACTTTTTGGACTCTCGAGAAGCCAAAGGCGTCCTTGTCTGCATGCCGTCTGGAGCTTGAAACTGTCACGGATTAGCGAGGTTTCCGTACATTAGATGGCTCTGGTCTAGTAGGGTTCTTATATATCGAGGTCGACGCATATAAGAAAGAACGGTTATCGTGAACGAGCAACAAAGAACGATGAAAATGTAATAAACTTTATTACAAGATATCTTCCTTTAGGTAAGTATCTCGATTAGCAAAAATAAGAAGAATAAAGAAATCCCGTAACCCAAATCTTAACAGAACATAATAAACAATAACACTGAATCTTTGAATCTATCTAACTAAGAAAGTAAAGATACAATTAATCTTTCAGTTATCCAATTCCTCTTCCTTTCCAAGGTGAATTATTCCATTATACGACCAAATACTAGGTGCCAAGTGTTATCTAAGAATAACTCTCATAAGATAAATACACAACATATAGCTAGCCCTCGCGGACTCTCATTACAGTAATCGGCTACAACATATATATATGTATATATATATATATGAATACTTCAAGAGTAATAATACCTCACTTCAAAACCACATATAACTACCATTAATAAAACAGCAAATAATAGATATGTTCAATTAGAAAATAGACAGTTACATTGGGCTAGTTCCATCTCGAATCTATACGAACGTTTGTTGAAGTCAACACGCCGAGCTCAGAATACAATCAGAACGGTGTATCTCGGACGCACGAGTGATGATGCCGGGCAATTGACGCTTACCGCCGTACGCCACGAATTCTCGAGTCGCGTCCATGCTATGATCAACTTGTCTCGCACGGTCTCAAACGATGGCGATATCAGTAGAATACGTTCGCGAGAATGACGACGCCGGGCGGTAGACGCTTACCGCCGGCCGCTACGAATCCTCGAGTGGCATCTGTGCTTCGATCGAGTGGTTTTGCCCGTTCGCAAACGATCGAGAAGTCGGATGAATGGGTTCGCGCGAATGACGACGCCCGGCTGTATACGCTTACGCCTGCCGCTACGAATTCACGAGTCGCAATCGGTCACGCTGTCGGATGATGTCGCTGGGAGACTGCTGTTCCAGGATGGCCCGAGCTTTGGATGAGCGCGTCGCAATTATCGCTCATCGACGCAAATACGCCGGGGCCGACCGGAAGGTTGCTTCAATAAACCGCTGACATTGCGGCATGGCTTCTTCGAAGCTCGAACAGTCACTCTGGACGCTGAATATTACACACACAAAAGCTTGGGAACGTAACCCACGTTAACAATTCCCACCACGCTTCACGACTTGATTTGCCATTCTCTATGCAACAGGGTAACCTCTGTCGTTCAACCCTGGATCTTTCCCAATCCTTCGCCAGCGCCCAGATGGCGAAATGCGTATGACAGACGTTTATATAAGCAAACCTATTTACACATCATATGACAGATTTTCGTCATTTTTATTGGCTAATACAATTTACAATTCAAGCTAGGTATTGTGGAACACCCTCTAAGATACAGTGAAACCACCTGCTTGCCAAGAAACGCTAGCAACAGAATATCACGCACCACTGAGCGCATCTTCTGAGCGCTGGTTGTATTACTTGGAAAATTGTCTACGTGCTGCTTAGCCATGGATGCGTCGATGTTGGCCAGTACAGAGACAACTTTAACTGGCAAGGGTCGCTGGTATGTGCCGGCGTTGACCTGTTCAGAATGGCCAAGATGTCTAAAGAAGTAGGCCGAGTCTTCTTTGGCGACATAAAAACTAGCGTAAAGCGGGCTAATTCGGCCTCGCTGGTTGGTGGCGTTGATGATGCCGCAGTCGACGCCTGCATTCGCCAACACGTAGTGTATCGTGTGCCAGCCATCCACGTGGTGAAGCGAGTCTTCCGGATTAGGGAATATGAATTTATTGTCGATGGCAACACCTGCGTCACGCCTGACATATTGGGCATAGAGCAGATCCATTGCCTGAATCGCATCCTTTGGGACTAGTTGGTTGCCTATGCCAGTCACATACATAATGGACATCTAGCTGAAGAGAATCTTCTCTTCTTCTGTCACTGCAGCAATGTTGTACTTCGCTAGCCACTGGTTACGGTTGAACCACTGGTCGACGGCCATTCGGCTTGGGTCACCCCCGCGACGTGCGTTGAATAGGGTGAGCCGACTGCACACCAGGTTCCACATGTGGACGAATGATTGCCGATCATGTTTGTTGACCTCACATCCCTTGGTGATTGACACCACTGTGAAATTACGCGGCTTGTCCATCGCCTCTTCTGGTGGTGTGCGCGTTGGCGGCGTAGGCCCTTCTTGTCTAGACTTATTTATTATATATTTGGCGTCCGAAAACATGCTGTTCTCATTGTGTTTCAGCACGTTCTTGAAGTTTGCTATTTCCTTGGCAACTTCATCTGATGTGACGTTCGACAGTGCCACACCTTCTAGCAAGTCTGCAGAACTCATTAGCAGGTTGTAGATCGCATTGTTTAAGCCATACTTCACTGTATCTACTGTTTTGCTGTCGGCCACCACATCGATGGCTGCCGTTAACGCACTCCAGTTGGTGCGATTGAAGAGCGCGCTAGAATCTACCTTGGTAGCGTCGACTGTCATGTGTCGTCTCATCTCTACGAATAGCTTGGCAAGAGTTCGCATTGAGGTCATGACTGTTTTCCTTACTTCATCATTCTTGTCAACGTTGGTGCTGTCTTTCTGCCAGAGAAGCCTACCACCTGACGAATCGTGTGGTTGTCTCGGCACACTTGCCCAATGTCGTCATCGCGGAACGAGTCCAGTTTACTTTTGAAGCATTCGTCGTCATCAAGGTGGGCGAGCTTCGCAGATACCGATGATGCAACAGTACTTGGTTTTCCTGCTGGCACAGACAGCATGTTTTCGGACGTCTGTAGAAATATGCTTTAGCATAACTGCCGCCACACCCCTGGCAATGGACTATTTCATTACCGCACCGCCGAATTGCAACATAAACTTTCCGCTTTCCTACTGCCACTTGCTTGTTATGCTTCAGGATGCCTAGGTTGCGTACTTTTAAGAATACATCCATTCCGTCTCTGCATGTCTTCTGAAGTTCTTCAAGCTCTTTCCTGTGAACCTTGGTGACATGTCTTTTCAGTGTGCCACCCTTGCAAGATCTGCAGCAGTAGGGACACTGTGCGCTGGCTGCACATACTTTGATTTGTCTGCAACAGAAAGTTGGAATAATTGTAACGTTACTCTACAAGCGCTTATGAAATTAAGAAAACTACACACTCAACATTTAAATGTGAGCGATAATACTAGGTCACCAGTAGCGAGTCAGACATGCCAACACAAAGGAAACACCAACAATATGTTTTAGTTCACAGAATTGAATGAATTCAAATTTAACAACACGTGTGCTTGTGTCATCGAAGAAATATCTTGGCCCGCCTTAACCCTGACAACAGGGAAACAATAGGACAACAACAAACACTATTGAACATGCTAATGGGGACCTTTTTGGGTCCTTACGCCAACATGTTGCAATTTTTTCAATCAATAAGACGGAAAACTGTGTATGTCCTAAATGTGTTGTTGTGCGCAAATGATAGTCACGATTGCCTTATAATCACGGTTTGAGAGACAAAAGAAAAAACATTTAAGATGTACCCAAATGGCAGAACACTCGCTGGAAACTGGAAACGTTCACGACTATGACGCAATTACTGATATTTAATATCCATCAGTTTGCGTATGTGATGAAACGCCCAGTCTGAGTATTCAACTGACGCGTTAAGCACTACGGTTGTGTCGGATAAATCTTATTAACAGCATGTTACATATACATCAAAGTGTTCGCGATCAACACAGACACTATTTTTGAAATAACCTACATATATTTCAGGTAAGTTTTCCCGTATTTAAAAGGTCTTCAGAAAAAAGTTTCATATACACGTAGATTCCGCGGTATATTGGTAATTGCTAGTAGTAAAGCAACGTTCATAACTGTTTTGTACCATCAACTAATAACATCATGTACGGTAACGAGTTGAGATACATATTAATTGACTATTGTGAGACCTACTTGAAGGTTGTGCCAAATAAACAGGTATGTCGTTGAGCTTACTAATGGAAGGCGTATGCACTCTGAAATGTCGCCGTACGACACATAGCTACAATTTGCGGATGAAGACAATAGCTTGAATAATTGCTGCATTAACCTTTTTCTGTCTTGATCTACAAAGGCTAATCATTTACCACTCGTAATGAACTTGGACTAGTACCACGGAGGCCTGAACAATGCAGCCATTGTCTTAATAGGGCTGTCTTGGTATTGTCGGTCTACACTATGTTTCAACGCGCTTATACTTAGTGTATATTTTATAATCATTGTCTATCGCCGTTTTTCTATGGTACTTTTCCAAAGCCACATATTCTCAATGCTAGGCCAAGCGCGAAGCTAGGCATGTTCATATTACATTTCGGCAAGAATACAATGATTTGGACGATGATATAAAACAAGCAAGGAGATGACATTTGCGGATGATACAAAATTGTTTAGAAGGATTGAAGCATTTACAAGATGTTCTTGATAGGTTGATCAAATGGTCTGAAAAATGGCAAATGTTGTTCAATTTTGTTAAATGTAAATGCCTCCACACAGGACATGGAAACGAAGATGTAGAATATACAATGGGGGGTTCTGTACTAAGTACTACTGAAATCGCAGCCAACCTCAGCCCTGAAAACAGGGAAACTAGAGGAGAACAACAACGACTATTAGATATGCTATTGTGGTCGTGTTTGGCTCAATACGCCAACATTGAGCAATTATATCAATTATCTGTTAAACTATATACGTCCTAAATATGTTATTGTGCGCAAATGCTAGTGACGAATGCCTTATAATCACGGTTTGAGAGAAAAAATATGCGATTTTGATCAGTTGTATGCCTTTTTCATATCGGCCCCCAAGTGGCAGTGCGTTCGCATACATGCGAATATTAAAACAAAAACATCTACACCTGTTGTTTAGTACGGGAAACTCGAAACGGCACAATAGTGACGCGATTACTGATATTCAATATCAATATGCTTGCTTATCTGATGACATGCCCATTCTGAGTATTCAACTGACGCCCTTAAGTACTATGGTTGTGTCTGGTAGGTACTAGTAAGCAAATGTTACATCTACATCAATGTGTTCGCGAGCAACACAGACACTACTTTTGAAAATACACACATGTATGGGAGGTAAGTTTTCCCATATTTAATAGGTCTCCAGAAAATATTTCAGAAACAATAGATGCAGAGGTATATTGGCAATTGCTAGTAGTAAAGCAACGCTCAAAACTGTTTTGTTGCATCAAGTAATAACATTATGTACGGTAGCGAATTGAGATACATAATACAGGTATTACTAACTAAATAATATTAATTGACTATTATGACACCTAGGTGAAGATTGTACCAAATAAACAACTCTGTTGTTGGGCTTACTAATGGAAGGCTTACGCACTCTGAATTGTTGCCATACGACACAAAGCTTTGTTGTTGCTTTTTGGGGACCAGGACGACGTAGGTTGATCCGCATGTGCGCGATCTGCAGATAAGTGCGAAATCTGTTTTTTTTTGCATAATCGAAAATAGCGCAGATCCAGCAAATGCGCACTACATATACATATATGTAAGAATGCATGCATTCATGTATGCCTGTATGCATATGTGTGTGTGTGTATTTATTACCAATTTGCCGATGAGAACAATTGCTTGAATAATTGCTACATTAGCCTTTTTCCATTTCGGTCTACAAAGGCTAATCAATTACCGCTCGTGGTGAACTTGGTCTAGTTACACGGAGGCCTGAACAATGCAGACAGTGTCTTAATAGGCACGTCTTAGTAACAACATTAAAAAAGATTGCCACCCAGAGAACTCTAGATTGCAGGTGGACAAGGAAGTATTTTGGCTTATCGAGAGTCCAACCCTTTTTATCCACGTGTATCCCATCCTCCTGTGGTACGTGTAAATTGTATTTAATAAAATATTAACATTTCAGTCGGTCGCCTCTGTACTCTTTCAAGCATATTTATGGCTTTCTTACGATTTGGCCTCCACGCTTGTATACAATATTATAAATGACGCCTAACAATTGCTTTGTACAGCGGTAGTATTAGTTAATTTTCCTTACACGCTATATTCGGCTAATTAATCCAAGGATTTGATTTCCCATTGAAGCTGCAACTCCGCACTGTTCTGATACCCTTGAAATCAGCACTAATTGTTAACCATCCTTTCCTTTTTACATTAATACTTACTACAGTACCACCATTGTATATTGTGCATATTTGTTCCATTTTCCTTTGTGGAGGCATTTACATTTCCCAAATTGGAACATCTGCCATTTTTAGACCATTTGAACAACCTGTCAATATCATATCGTAAATGCTGTCTAGCTCCACCACGTTTAATCCTTCTAAACACTTTTGTATAATGCGCAAATTTCAACATCTGACTTGTTGTATCATCCAAACCGTTGATGTATATTAATAATAACATAGGTGCCAGTACTGATCCCTGTGGTACCCCTCAAAAAACAATTTCCAATTTGACACCACCCCATCAACTATAACCGTTGTCTTCAGTTAATCACCCATTTTCCTATCCAGTTAACTATACCATCCCCTATGGCATTGGCCTTTAGTTTACGCAGTAAACTTTAATGTGGCACTTTTTCGAAAGCTTTCTGAAAATCTGAGTATATAATATCTACTGGTGATCCTTCGTCTACCCACTTAATGATGTCTTAAAAAACATATCTGTTAAGCATGATCTCGCATTTAGAAACCCATGTTGAGATAGGTTTATAAAGCTATGTTTAACAAGATAATTCATCATGTGATATTTAGTTAGTCTTTCTAATAATTTGCAATCCACTGATGTTAAGCGCACTGGTCTGTAGTTCTCTGATTGCTTCAGGAACCTTTTTTAAATAGCGGTATACTATTTGATACATTCCATTCTAAAAGAACAACTCCCACGTTTATTGACAGGTTGGACATTGTTGCAAGGGGCACGCTAATTTGTTATAGCCTGTAAGTCCTAATTCGTCATCAGTATTGGCCCATTCAATTTTGCCTATTACTTGAAGGTCAGTATCTTCTTCCGCGATGTTTAGTTCATTTTTTGTGTTTACTACGTTCTTCAAAAGAGTTGTCCATGCTGTTCTTTGTTGATTCATGTGTGCTATATTTGTCTATGCCTCCAGATGGCTTTTCTGGCTTCTCTGTAAATCTCCCATGCGCAACTAATTAAATAAAAACAACATGTCCCACTGCCAACATATTGCAGCAGGTTCTCTGATAAAAATGTTGCCGTCTTTCCACTTAGACGTAGAAAATCTCTCTTGTAAATATATTCCCTCCCAATAAAGTATCCCCATAATTGTTTGAATCCCACTCTCTCTTCCTACCAAGTCTGCTCAACAGGTGCACTGATTGCCATCCTCTTGCAATTTCTGTATGTTAGCTCCCTTCCTCCCATTACTGGCAACATTCCTGAGAGAACAATGTGTTTTACCCTTCTCTGCTTTAATTTACTGACTAACTTCTGGACTATTTCGGTTTTCCCCTCCCTGTCTGCATTATGTGTTCCTACATGTAATATTATTTGGAACGCAAAACACGTTAATCAACCAAATTAAGACGTAAATCCAATTGATACAAAAGTATATAATGGAAACAATGTTACCAAGGACTACTTGATTTTAAACAATTGCTGCTTAACGAACACGTAATATGCTAGCACGAGCCTTATGAACAAAGAAACCAAACTTCTATCAGTATGTGCGACTGTTGGTTCTTATGTTATATGTAGGCCTAGCTGGGTAAAAGAAAATGGGGCGCGGTATTATAGTGTTGAGAATAAATGTCTCTCAATCAAGAGCACATTGGTTCGATTCATTTTCTTGCCGTTTCGAAATTGAAACAAATTGTTCATTGAAACATGACCTATTTTACTCCAATAATCAATATTTACTTAAATCTTCGGGCAACGATTAAAGCATGTTGTGCACCTACAATAAATCAAGAGAGTATAAATAAGAACATGTATGAGACGAGTGATTACTAAGTTATTATAAATCGTTTTGAACATGTTTTGTTTTGGTGGACACTAACTAAGAAAATACCTGTTCTGTTTTGGTGTGTAGTATGTATGTTTTTGATCATCACGGATTTCTAGTTAGTTAATTTGTTTCACTATCTGATTTTATTCAGTCGACGTACCTTGCTTTTGCATTTGCAAAATTATTGTACACAAGCAATCGGAGCATTTAAATTCAACGGCTTTATTGCATAATGGTAACAATGTGTTAATAATGTATTCATTGTTTAATTTTGCGTGTTTCAAGATGATGTCAATTAAGCCAGCCAGCATAAGTAAATATTTCCTATCACTGTTTTCATTGTATTCATGTGTGTGCATAAATAACTTTCATGGAGCAGTCTATGTACATTTTAAATGATGAGGACTTCCTAGTTCAACTGGAATTACCCAGCATCGCACCTAACCAAGGGCAAACAATGATGTGATCAACATCGATCCGCGTGTATGCCAACGATCCTCTTCTACTACAGTTTAAGGAGTGCATATGTTTGTGTCTGCGCGCGCGTGTGCATGCGTGTGCGCGTGTATTCATGTATGTGCATATGTGTGCGCGCGTGCGCGTGTGTATGTGTAAAAGTACATGCGATCGTATGTATGTAGTTGTGAATACAACGTATAAGTATAATATTATATTCCCATGTGTGCCTATAAGCAGTAGAAAACATGAAACTTACCGTTTATTTCAAATTTGCATGTGGGAGTGTGCATGTATAATTATGTGAATATGCGTTTGCATGATAGCGTGTGTGCGTGCATGCGAACACACGTGTATGTGTATGCGTGTATTCGTGTATGCGTGCCTAGTGCACGGTTTTATGAAAGCAATGCTTGAACGGCTGCCTGTCTGTCTGCGTGCGTTCGTACGCGTTTATATACATATAGATATATACATATAGATATATATATATATACATATATATATATATATGATTATTAATAATTAATAAGTTGATAAAACTTTTGTTTAAATCCTTTTAAACTACTACTAATAATAATAATACTACTACTACTAGTATTACTACTACTAATAATACTACCAATAATAATACTACTAATACTACTACTATAACTACTACTACTACTACTACTAATACTACGACTATTACTACTACTACTACTACTACTATTACTACTACTAGTGCTATTAGTACTACTACTAATACTACTAGTACTACTACTACTACAACTACTACTACAATTACACACCATCAATATGCTGTGTACCTATATATATATATATATATATATAGGTACACAGCATATTGATGGTGTGTAATTGTGCTTACATTTAACCCTTGACGACTGTGCGACATACTATCGAAATCAAAATATATTTTATTTGATAAAACGCCATATCCACATGTGTTCGTGACGCCTAATAACATAAAATAAAATAAAATAGTATAATATTGCAAAATAAAAAACATGTATAAAATGTAGTGTGCGCGCGCGCGCGCGTGCGTGCGTGCGTGCGTGTGTGTGTGTGTGTGTGTGTGTGTGTGTGTGTGATGTAGAATGTATAAATAAAAATAATTAAATCAATAATTAACTGCTAGTTATAATAGTTATTAAAACATTAAGACATCAACATTATTACATAGTGATGTTTACAACTATATATTCATGTATGTATGTATATATATACACCAACAATTTCAGATTGCCAAGTTACCATATTCACATACATATTATCGTTGTGCGAACTTGCCATTCATGTGGCATATGGGAAGGAGATATAAATAGATTAGGTACAGAGCATACTGACGGTGTGTAGTTGTGCTTTCATTTAACCCTGGACGACTGCGCGACATACTAGCAAAATCATAATATATTTTATTTGATAAAACATCATATCCACAACTATATATTCCTGTATGTATATATATATATGTATATATATATATATATATATATATACATATATATATATACATACAGGAATATATAGTTGTGGATATATATATATATATATATATATACATTTATATATACATACAGGAATATATAGTTGTGGATATGACGTTTTATTAAATAAAATATATTATGATTTTGCTAGTATGTCGCGCAGTCGTCCAGGGTTAAATGAAAGCACAACTACACACCGTCAGTATGCTCTCTACCTAATCTACTTATATATCCTTCCCATATGCCACATGAATGGCAAGTTCGCACAACGATAATATGTATGTGAATATGGTAACTTGGCAATCTGAAATTGTTGGTGTTAGTAACTGAATAACACACGCGGTGAGTATTTCACGAGTATGTTAAGATTTAATGGCCTTAGTGGATATCATCTCCTCTTGTAGGCTGTGGTACGCCTTCGGAGAAGTAACAGACCTTTCCCTTGTCGATTTCTCCCGCAACTGCCACACGACGGTCGCCGCGAAGGCCAGGTACGGCCGACTGGTGCCTTGGTCGGCTCTCCCTGACACCTGCGACAAGCCAGCCCAGAAACGACGCTCCATGGCGTGTCGTCGCGGAAATGAAACCCTCTGGAACAAAGTCAAAAAGGTGTTCACTGACCCGTACTTCGCTCCCCTCATGGCCCGTGACCTGCGTAGACTTCCGGAAGCGCTAATCCTGAACGTGAAGTACGCTGTTCAGAGGGACGACGGGATTATATACGGTCGGCGTTTGAGAGCAGCAAGAGTGAAGGTAACTACAGCAATGCACTGCGCCCCGCATCATATATTCTTTTTCCCTGAAAGTGAAGCTACGAAGAGTATGATGCGAGATATCGTAAACTTCCTAAATCGCCGACTTTATGTTTGGAACTGATCAGTTGCATGTTCTAACGTCATAAAGAATCTCGAGCGTATCAAGCGACAGTGTTCGTTATTGATTGTCCGACTTAGATAGGCAGACAGCTTGTCAGCGTCAATGATGGAAAACCGGTGTGTGATGTGTTTCGGTTTCATACTGATATACCAAAAGTACAACACAGCGACAGACACCGGTATCTACTTACATACACACACACACACGCACGCACGCGCGCGCGCAAGCACATACCCACATACACACACATGCACAAACATGCACCCATATGCACCAACGCATGGACACACAAGCGCGCACATACACTCACACACACACACACACACACACACACACACACACACACACACACACACACACACACACACACACACACACACACACTTAGACTGATCAGTCGCAATATTCCGTAGAACATTTCCGCGAAAAGGTGTATGTAATGCAATTGTGATGTTTATATTCAAACTTCACAAAACATTTCGGGCGAAACATGCATCAGTGTTTTGAGTTGATTGGCCCTTTCACAGGGGCAAACAGACATGCTGTGCAAAATACGGAGAACGGGTGGGATGTGTCTTTGTTTCATTCTGATATACAAAAAGCCAGCCACACAGCGACAGGCGCCGGTGCTCTTTGCCTCTTTTTTCGTCTGGTTCTTTCTCTCCTATCATTGTCAGTAATATTGCAAATCGATTCTTCACAGATACTGTGTATTCGTCTGTTATATTTTCTACATCATATATTTGTGTTGTTGTCTGTCCTTTTTGTCACTTTTAACTCAAGTTTCATCTCTGCCAACAGTAGTTCAAGATCAGATCCACAGTCTGCTCCTGGTAGTGTTCTTGCACCTCTTATTGGTGATATCCATCCTTTTTGTATCATGGTGTAGTATATCTGATTTTTAAACATTCCATCGGGTTATGTCCACGTGTAGATTCTTCTAGGTTGATTTGAGAAATTGGTATTGATGATTGTGGGGTTATTAGCGATGGCGAACTCAATGAGTCGTTCTCCCATTTCGTTTATCTCACCTAATCAAAATTTCCCGATTGTTCCTTCTAGTTCGATCTCGTCACGCCCACACGCGCACACGCACACACGAACACGCGCACACACGCATACATACATACATACATACATACATATATACATACATACATATATACATACATACATACGGGCGTACATATATACATACGGGCGTACGGACGGAGACACACATACGAACATGCATCACAATCACAATATTTTATTGTCTCTTGGGAGGAAATTCATTTGGAGTGTAGCAGCATATTGAAACAAAATGTACATGCAACGTAATAATGCAACAACAGTAATACAAGTTATATCGGTTAAATTCGTTAAATATGCTAAATAAATTCAATAAGCAAAATATGTTAAATAAGTTAAAGAAGTTACAGCAGGTAAATCATCTCACAAATCACAAATCATCTCAGGCTCACTCAGTGTCAGACTGGCCGGGAAGACTGGCAGAGATGGAGGAATCGACATACAGTTACTCATGTATTAGTCTAATAGACGAGGGAACAAATGAGTTCCGTGTGCGATTCAGTGAGGGAATTGAAAGCGGCGAACAGAAGGAAGCAGTTTATAGCATGGAAACATGGGATGTTCAGGGTCTGAGGAGACCTTCCTTCCCTTTCTCTCTGCTCGTTGCCTGTACAGATCCTCCAGACTGGTCTGCTTTTCACCCACCACCTTGCCACTAACCCTGACGGTTCTTCCCAGCGTGTTGCGATGCACAATACTCAGGCCACCGTATCACACAAGAAACCCAAATGTAATAGAGCTTTTGATGTAGCATGTATAGAAGGTTTGAAACACATGTGTGCTGACACTGAGTGACCTAAAATGCATAAGAAATACAGCTTTTGCTGGCACTTTCTATTAATTACAGCAGTATTTTGATCAAATGTAGGCTTGGCATATATTATAGTGCCGAGGTATTTGTATTCCTCTACTCTCATCACACACTCTCCGATAATGGATAGTCACTTGGGAGTAGTAGAATTCTTCCTAAAATCTATTACGAGTTCTTCAGTTTTGCGAACGTTCAGGTCTAGGAAATGATTGCCACATCACATTGTGAAATCAGCTACAGCACACGCACACACTTGATCAGAGCCGGATAGGTCGACGATATACATTCATATATACATTGCTTTTTCGTAATTAGTTAGTCAACAAATTAAAACAAATACGTTTACTGAAAAAGTGTTAGGGACAAACAATAAACACAGTTAATGCGTTAAAATGTAATCTTAAACTTTCTTAATCCAGTCGCAATGATTCTTCAGAAACGGTATTGAAATTATATGAATAGTGATCTGTCCATTAAGTTGGCTGGTCACCAATCGTAGGAATTAATTAGGCGTATATTTATTTTGCGTTTGTAGATTCGCAGAGCAGCATACCTTCACAACGCTGTTCTTCACGAAGTTGGTCGTTTTGATGCCAATACAGCATATAGTGTCCCATTAAGGTTGTGACAACACAAGGTCGCTTTGTTAATGACATTGTTGTGACAACAATTGAATTGCGTCATACACTAATGCACTCCGACCAATACAGCAATATAAGATGCTGCCAAATCCAGCAATGGAGGAACGTTCTAGCACGACCGGTTTACATGCAGACCCACACATAAAAACTCTAAATCCCATCGAAAATAATGTTGCTTATTTAAATAAGTTTTAGAGAAACGTGTCACTTTTACACACAATGCTTATAAAATATAAGATGATTCATATTACAAAACACGCGATATGTAGTCGGTGTAACAATATTCGGAGCAGAACCAATCACTTTACCCCAACTGCCCGACAATGGATTACTAAATTGTTGTATTGATTCGTATTTGAATGAAACCCCTAATACTAATATTTATTATTTAAATACCAATGATACGTTGTCGCGCTTACATTTATCCGGGCGTTAAATTATATCCGGGTGACATTTCTGCGCGTGCGCGTATCTATGGGAATGCATTTAGCACTACTTACGACTGTCGCGTTTTCATTTATCCGGGCGTTATGTATGCTTATATGTATACATATATGTCTATATATATACATAAATTATAAAATGTTTGCTTCCCACAGTCATAAACAATTTATGTCGTAAAACAGTTGCCTATCCACGCATACGTCACGTGACATACTCTTATACTTGGTCACAAATCTGAAACAACAAATTATAATTACGTACTTTAACTATAACGCTCGTATTACGACAACAAACGAAACATATTTAACTACGGGATATTATTTATCACTACCTGATCTACTGGTGCCAAATATTATGCCTTACATAAACATCACCCGGATACAATTTAACGCCCGGATAATTGTAAGCGCGACAACGGCAACACTGAAGTTGCGTACAATGCCAATATGTTGTTGATGCTGGCTCAAAATAATCACAGTGATAGAATAGTCAATAATGACTGTGATCACTATACGGAAGAAAGGAAGGAAGGAAGGATGGAAGGAAGGAAGGAAAATAAGCAAACCAGTTGAATGAAAAACCGTTCCAACGGAAAATTATAACATACACACAACTGATTAGGCAATATGTTTATAATAGAAACGAATTATCTCCCTGCGAAATAATGTCCATTTTTCAAGATGGAAACGCCGAAAACCTATTTCCCCCATATCTTAATAATGAACGACGTAGAGCTGTCATTTTGGTAACAAAACATAGGTTTTCGTGATAACAAATATGTTACTTTTGACCTTCTCCGACATTCACATTCGCCATTTTTAAAGAATGCGGTCGCTAAACTCTCTGTCTCTATATCATAACAAGTTTGGCATATAAACCGTAATTGTGGTGTCACTATATTGGTTATAGGTCAAAGATGGCAAATATGTTACGATTGGTCTTCGTCGATTTTCTTATCCGCCATTTTTAAAGATGGCGCCTTTCAAAGCCAATTTTCCTCATATCTTAAGAACTAAACCACCCAGAAAAATAACTGTAGTGTCAAAATGTTAGGGTTTTTTAGTGCGGCTGTTTCAAATATGCTACTTTTGATCTTGTCGGACATTCGTATTGGCCATGTTTTTCAAAATGGCGACTATTTTTCAAAATGGCGGTTATTTTCTAAAACGGCCGCCATCATGCTAGTTTACATATAATCCGCTTACTTCTCAGCACTTACTTGTCAGCAGAAACAATCCATACAATAAAACTTATTACGTCGTGTGTGACAGTTCAGTGTGCATGTAGCAATTGTGTGTTACATGATAACTGTGTACACATTGTCCACGGCAGAAACGTTTTATACCAAATATGGCAGTTCCCAGTTACTGCTCGTCCCAGTGTTTAATGTGTTACACGTTAGCTGGGAGCACACAGTCCACCACAGTAGCAAAGAGCAATGCACTGAAGTCTTGCCTTGAGGCACTTGCATAGTCCTCTGCATCCCTTCTTGCAACCACAGCAGTAGTTCTCGACAAGCTTGTGTCGCTTCTGGAAGAGTTGTCCAGCATATTTTCCACAGTGTCATGTGTGCTGATAAATTGTTTGTCGGTGGGATGTATGCATGTTTGTTTGTTTGTATGTATGTAAGTATGTCAAACCTTTGTGATGCATTAACTTAAACTCAACAATGACAAAACTGAGTTTATCGTGCTGTAGTCACCGCACAATCTACGTGTTTATGGCAGCCACAGCTTGGAACTACCTGGACTTACCTTGAAATCTAGGCTGCTACTTCGACCGACACATGCAATTAGACTGTCTCGTCTCCAGCTACTGTTCTTTGGCCTACTGCCATCTACGCCTGATCGGCAGAATTCGCCACCTGCTGACGCAAGACGCGTGCCACGCTGCAGTACGCTATACTGTGCTAAGTCGCCTCGACTACTACAATACGCTACTCGGTGGATTGAACAATGGACAGACCAACCGACTTCAACGAGCACAGAACTCGACCGCTTGCCCCATCAACAGCGTCAGGCGGCGATACCATATCACGCCGATTCTGCAATCACTGCATTGGCAGCCGATCAGAATGAGAATCACCTACTAGATATGTACTAATATAGACCACCAGGCAATAAAACCCAGTCATTAGACGCCTTAATCTCATAAGTAACCAAGACTATCAATAAAAACCCACGCCAGCACCCAAACCTAATAATTGGAGGGGACTTCAATCTACCAGATATGAACTGGACCGACTGGTTGACAACAAATACTAACACTAAAGCAATGCACGAGAAATTAATTGACTTTTTACTTGATAACTCGCTTTCACAACTAGTCACCAGCACCACAAGACCTGTCTCAAATAGCATCCTGGACCTTCTGGTTACATCAAACCCTAATCTCAGAGACAACATACAGGTGCTTCCAGGCATGTCTGACCATTGCATTGTACTGTTTGATATCAACATGAAACCTAAGTTACAAAAGAAACCACAAAGAAAGATATACCTCTATGACAGAATTGACCCCCAAACACTGCAGTCCAAAGTTTTTTCTTTTCTTGATTTCGTCAACAACTTCTTAGCCTCAAACCCTGAAGAACATTCAGTAGACACAAACTGGGAAACAATTAGAAATGGACTGGACAACATTGTGGATGACAATGTTCCATCAAAACTCACTAAAGGAAAACGAAATCTGCCTTGGATAACATCTGAAATCAAGTATAGGATGAGAAAACGTTACAAATTGTTCTCAAAAGCTCATAAAACAAACACCCCATCAGATTGGAAAACCTATCATGAATATCGCAACTATATTACCAAATGTATCCGCTCAGCACACCATGATTATGTCAACAATATAATAGGCAAGAATATGACTGAAAACCCCACATCTTTCTGGTCATACGTAAAACTCACTCGCACAGATAACCTAGGAATCCCAACACTTAAAACTTCTGATAAAATGTGCAGCACAGATCACGATAAGGCGGAGGCATTAAACATGCACTTCCAAAGCATATTTAATAAGCAGACACGTACACAAATGCACAGTAAAGGTCCATCTCCATATGCCTTCATTCCTCATATACACATCACAACTGCCGGAATAGCCAAACAGTTATCTCACCTGAGCCCATCAAAAGCATGCGGTCCTGGTGAAATATCACCTCGTTTCCTTAAGATTGTTGCAAATGAGCTAGCTCCAGCTCTTAGATGTCTATTCCAACAATCTGATAACCAAACAACAGTCCCAAAACAGTGGCGCCAAGTACTGCTTACAGCAATTCATAAGGGCGGTCTAAAATCAGACGCCTTCAACTACCGACCAATATCCTTGCCCTACTTGTGCTGTAAAATCATGAAACACATAATCCTAAGTCATGTCGCCAAACATATTAACATTTATAACATCCTTATTAATGAACAACATGGATTCAGGAACTGCCTCTCTAGTGTAAAACAACTCATAAACTCAACTAATGACTGGTCAGAAACACTAAATCAAACAGGTCAGACATATGTAATATTACTAGACTTCAATAAAGCGTTTGATAAAGTTGCTCATCACCACCTATCAGATAAATTAAACTACTACGGCATCCGAAACAACACTCTTGGCTGGATCAATAGCTTCTTATCCCATCGTAAACAATCAGTCAATGGCACACATTCTTCCTGGGCTAATGTCACTTCCGGAGTTCCTCGGGGACCTGTCCTGGGGCCGGTCCTATTCCTTCTATTCATAAACGACATCAAGGAACAAATAAATTAAACAATTAAACTTTTTGCAGACGACAGCATCCTATACAGAGAAATAAATAACACAAAAGATCAACATATATTACAAAACGATTTAGAAATCCTCACAACGTGGTCTAAGAAGTGGTCAATGAACTTCAATGTTAAGAAATGCGCAGTCCTCACCATCACACGCAAACGAAACCCCAAACTATATCAATATTCATTACTGGGAAAATCACTAAACCATGTTCAAAAGCACGACTACCTTGGAGTCACAATATCACATGACCTAAGATGGAACGACCACAGCACCAAAATAACCACCAAAGCCAGCCGCACACTTGGACTCTTAAGAAGAACACTGTCACCTTGCTCACAAAATGTCAAAGAAAAAGCTTACCAAACCCTTGTCCGACCACAAATTGAATATGCCAGTGAACTCTGGAATCCCAACAGAGCAACTGAAATTAACCGCATAGAACAAATCCAAAGAAATGCTGCAATATTCATCTTCTCCGACTACCGAAAAGAAACACATATTAAACCACTCATAAACAAACTCAATTGGGACTCGCTCCACACACGTCGCCTCATTCAACAAGCATCAATGTTTTACAAAATACATTACCACATGGTCAACATCAGCCCTCCGTCATGTTCCAGGACGCCACGCATATCTCCAACAGAATCGACCATCCATTTAAATATACCAACACAATAATTCCAACCATCAATGCATATAAATATGCATTCTACCCCAGAGCAGTAGCCATATGGAACAGACTACCACCATCTGCTGTTCTACACATCACGCCATCATTGCCAGCCTTCCTGTGTGTCGCCATGTCAGCCATCAGTTACATGCTACCCTTGCATGGCGTCCACATCCTCTAAAGCTACAATCGTAAATGGATATAGTGCACCACTTGTTTTTATCCGCGCTTTTGCTTGTTTTTCGATGGTTTTCGTTGTTTTTCTTTCTTTATTTTGAACATCCTTCTACGCGATTGTTTTCCTTTTTGTACGACTGCCCTAACGTTACGCACCGCACAAATCCCAGTTTAGCTGTGAACAGCTGTAAAGGGATTATTACATCAAGCAATAAAGCTAACATACTTAAGATCCTGCATGGCTTAGCCCCGGACTACCTCAACTGTGCGATAGTTCGCAACGCGCCCACACGTGCATTGCGATCGGCGAGTGACGCAACTCTAGTCGCGGTGACGGTATCAAAGAGAACTATCGGAGGGGCAGTTTTGCAGTGCCAGGCTCACAGACGAGGAATACAATAGCTTGCCAAAGTGTGTGCGATCGGTTGGAACATTGGCGGCTTTCTGGAAACAACTTAAAACTATTTCGCCTGCATTATATGCCATGATGCAAGCACTGCTGCCACATCTAAATGACACTGGTGTATATTGTATAGTATTGACTGGTTTTTAATTTATTGTTTGAAATTGTATTTCTACACCCTAATTTCTTTATTTTTATTTATTTATTTTTATCTTAGCTTATTTATTTAATTAATGTATATTTTAGCATTTAGTCAACACGCCATTTTAATATGTGAATCGCTTTGATTGGTATTTACCTACTTAAAAAGCGCTATATTAAGAAATGGAATTATTACTATTATTAAAATGCTTTGTAGAAAATATATATGGACAATGTTTTACTGTGTTTTAAAGAAACCTAGGACATTTGTAATGGTGCACTAGGGATACTGGGCTATAATAAAACCCATCTTGGACAATGCTTTTTCTAATCTATGTTGTGGCGTAAAATACTCCCTTAGCAAAATATTCTATACATAATTTTTTTAAATGTTTATGGCCATTTCCAATTTCTATAGAATTCAATATAAAAATATAAAAAATAAAATGTATATACTTTTGTACAAGCTGGCGCACAAACCGTATATAATTTTCCTATAGCAGATGTTCTATAGATATTATATAGTTTTTGCTATGGGTTTACGACGACAATTACTATGACGACGACGAAATCGGAACTGGAGAAACAATTGAAATTAATCGAATGTCCGACATAGTCGACTCGGTAATTAACTGGCCGTGTGACGTCATACATTGGCGCCTGTGATCCTCTACCACGCAACGAGAACGACCAAATTCTTGTCGATCGCCACGTATCGGGAGAGCCATGGATACGTCCACGGTAAGTAGAACCCGTAGGATGGTCGATTCTTTCTACTATGTGTGACAATACATCACAGGACGTGTGTGTTTTGAAGGTGTTGCTGTAGTTTTACACTATAAATTGACCCCTGCTGCTCAGTATGTATTGCTGTAGACTTCACCACCAGCGCGATGTGTTTACAGGCGTTGGTCAATAAGCCAGGATGTGGATAACTAATTGAATCCATGTTGTGTGATACCAGTCGCCCACTGCATGGCCAGGCAACTTCGATTGGGTAACACGCAATATATATATATATATATATATATATATATATATATATATATATAACATAAATAGCGAACGCTACAGTTGAGTAGGTTTTAAGGGAATGTTCCTACCGAAAAGTTTATCCGACGGGTTTAATTTTGTGTCTATGTACATTCTGAGAAAGTTTTCAGTCCGGTGCTAATATCTCATGGGTGATGCAGGCTTCGTAGTTGCATTTTACCTAGGTCACCTCTATCTCGACAACTTGTATAGTCCTCGCAACGGATAGGACGTAGGCGTACAAGTCTTTGATAACATATCGCGATTTCCAAACGATACACCGACACAAGGGTGTGAACGTATGCGTTTAGGCTATGCAGTGTTTGGGCACGTAGAAGGTCAAGGTTTAACGTGTACCCTTGTGTCAGTGTTTCGAATGGCTCATGTTGTTTAGCGTACGTTTACATGTCAACATTGCAGGGTTCAGTGACACCGTTGTTAGGACGCATTACTTCCATTTAACAGGACCGGAGTTACCGTCATTTCGAAGTGTTGTCAGTTTCTTTCATTCCACGTTGCGTCAGTTTATTCATATGTATACACGAACACCTGCCTAAGGACCATGGGTAGAAATTAATTAATAAACTCAGTGAGCAATTGCGCATTTATTTAATTCCCACAAAAGTATATTATAATATTGGAATGAACAGGCGGAACAACCAACGACGTTCACTTCGATCTGCAGTTATTCCTTCCAAATTAACTGTCTTTAGTTCCTACATTTACATTTCTTGGGCGATGTTTTGCTGGTGAGTTTCATTTGGGCGATTATTGTCTGTTGTTCTGACGGTTAGCGATATGTCACATGTTGCTGTGTTCGCATAAGCGGTATTCTAACAACACGTCCAGACATCTACATTATCTATTTTCAATGCAGTTGTCGTGTTTTGCTTTGTATTTACCCCTGAGCACTGTGATCGATTTCAATAAACTTGCAGAAGTATGTCGTTTTAATCAAGCTGCATGCATATAGAACTTTCTACAAAATAGGGTTCCGCGGCCAAACATCATGTTTGCACTGCACGAATCTGTACTGTCAATCAGAAAACATGTCCCGATCGGGTGGGAATATAACCTATCTAGGTCTAATGTCTTAAAGCGAACTGATGTACATAACAGCAATGTTATACCTAAGCTCGTAATTATGGAAAGTTTCGATCCGGCTTAGAAATATAACGTTCACCACGGCCAGCAATGGGCCTCTTTATTGCGTCTCTGGTTTCTAAACTTTGATTGAGCCAGGAACGATGTTGGATTAGCAGAGCTTATACGAGTTATTCAGGGGTACACTACTGCAATAGACGGACGGCTGGACCGGAGTCAACTAACTCGAGCACGTGCCTTTAATCAACGCATTGTTCGTCCATTGTTTCGCCCAATACAATCAACAACCGTGCGTGAGCAAGTCACGGCTTAGTACACCTCTGCCAGAAACGCGTCGCCCGCTCATTCAACCGCCAAGGACAATTTAAGTGTGGACAACTAGAACAATTATAGGCAATTTAGCATAACTGTTTATCACCTTTGAAAATGAATTACGGCCAATTTAACGAAACCTGGCCTGAATCAGAGTTAAGTGCATTCCAACTGAACCAGGACATGAATCCATCCTCGCGCGCCAGGGGTCGCTGCTGCTGATTACGCCAGTACCAGCCAGCAGTACCCCTGGCTGATCATTTTGTGAAACTCTGAATTTAAGCTCAGCCTATGAAATCGCTCACTATGTCAGTGATTGGCGGCAGGTCAGGTGGTCACAATAAAATTTATTTCAACCAACCGTGGCTCGTTTTACATGCAATCTTTAGGAGGAAGAAGCAATTATTCGAATACACAATACCGCTCAGCTGCTCGTACTAGTGGGCGAACGGGCCATTATATTGGGATTCCCAGAATATTGGGGCGGGTATTTGCGATGTTCTCACGTGTGACGCAGTCGCGACTGGCTAAGTAAATTACTAGTTTGACTCAGCTAACTGCCGCACTTCGCGTAGAAGATCTGCCAGGGCTAGTTTTGCATGGCAAACAGCTATGGCTTGTGAAGATGCATGAATCTAGTTTGGGGAAACAAACAATCAAAAGGCCGACAGTCTATGGTTCAATGATCAGAATAATGCTAGCTGTATTGTACCCCTAGTCGATTGTTGCAATGCAATTTTAACATCCGTAACATTTCACACTTCGCTCGTAACCAGAATAGCAGACACTCGGAACAACGCCTTTTAGTCCAACGTCCCACTAGGGAAATTATTATTGATACATTTCGACCAACTACACATAGGGACGTAGTTCCACCTGTACTTCAAACACACCCAGGAGCAGCCTTCGGTAAGGAATAGTTCGAACATGCACTGCACATCGGTGCCGTTTTGGAGCAGTCTTGGAGCTGTGTTGGCCAAGATTGTTCTAACTATGGAATAGTACTGATGCATTTCTCCTCACGCCTCCTTTCTCTCCTTTCCTCCCCCTCCCTCCCTCCCTCCCTCCCTCCCTCCCTCCCTCCCTCCCTCCCTCCCTCCCTCCCTCCCTCCCTCCCTCCCTCCCTCCCTCCCTCCCTCCCTCCCTCCCTCCCTCCCTCCCTCCCTCCCTCCCTCTATCCCCTTCCCTCTATCCCCTTCCCTCCCTCCCTTTTTACATAATATATGAACACATGTTATAAAATGTTCAATAACATTTACATTCCTCTAACAATTGAGTCATACAAAGTCTAATTTAATTTAAAAAAATAAAACTCAACATCTCCGGTGGTGGCTCCACGGCTACCATGTCAAGGCATCGCGCATGCACAGACCTGCACAGCACGTATAATTTTAAGTTTACGTATGTGCATACATACACACCTATAATTATAAATATACCTATAAGTACACATATAAACTTCAAAGCCATATAATATCAGTAATCACCTGGGTAGTTCAGAATTTGTCAAGTGTCAAGATGGATTTTATCTAGTTTGTATTACTGATTCAGTTAACTTAGACTATTCCACGAGTCAGCCACACACATCAGTGACACATCCTCCCATTTCAAGGAGTCTAGTGTGGATTCATTATTATACATTAATAATATTGTTATGCATAATTTTACTGACTTCTGTCGTGTCTCCTTGTAACCTTCGTTATACTAATGTGCGACTTTCTATGTAGTTTTGGTGCTTTTACCACAAAACCCACAATTCTTCTTGCTATTTACACATATCTGCTCCACTAATATCTTGTTTCAGTCGACTGTGGTGCTATCAAAGGCTGTATGTGTCAGAAGTGTCTACAATGACCTGATAAAGTTGTACAAACACATTCGCATTGATAACAACAACTGGTGAGTTGTCTGCACCAAAACAGCGTAGGACATTGAGCCAAGTCACTGAATGTCCATTTGTTTGCCTTCAGCAATAAGAGAAAACGTGATATGTCTCCTGTGGAACAATACTTACATCTAAGCAGACACCAACTCCCTCTCGGTGAAGACAATCATTCGTGTATAACCGTTATGGAGTGAACATTTAACAACGCATTTGCAATCTCTGTCTTGTGGAAAAAATTGAATTGTGGCGAATCGTCATCTGTGAGTAGAACTTTCAAACAGCACATATATACACATTCATGCTGTGGAGAAAGCTGTAAATGTGACATCTCTGCACACTGTCTTGTAGTGTGATGACTAAAAGATCCACGGGTGCACCCGGACTGAAGAAAACCGTTTAGATGTGATGCATGTCGTCTACAACGCTATCAGCGTTGTAACGTACATGTGCACCCGCACCTGTAAGGTGTTTATATGCTATAATATTGTTACTAAAGTCGAAAACAAAAGTGTGTATTTTCCCAGGTGAAACATTACACATGTGATGTATACGAAAACATGATAGAACCTGAACTGTTATCAATATGTATGTGAATGTGTACACTCGTACCATTGAGAAGAGATTTGTATGTGACACTTGTGGAAATTTTTTTTTAAACAACAGTGGCTTAAAGGTACATGTGCGCCGCCACACTGGGGAGAAACCATTCAAATGTGATACGTGTGGTGAACGATTCTCACAATATGGTAATTTGAACAGACATGTCCGTATCCACACTAGGGAGAAACCTTACAAACGTGATAGTGTGGATTACAATTTTCAGCAAATGGTGATTTGAATAAGCGTATCCGTATCCACACTGGGGAGAAACCCTACAAATGTTATATGTGTAGTGCACATTTCTCAGAAAATGGTAGTTTGAAGAAACATGTCCATATCCACGCCGGGAAGAAATCCTATAAATGTGATACGTGTGGTGCACATTTCTCAGACGTGCCTAAGTAAACACCCTATGTCTGCAGTAAGATCAGTTCTTTTATATATTACGAATGTTATATACACTGTATTTCCCCCTGCTACCCCTGTTTGTTCGAAATCTATACAAATATCTTGAGGTTTTGCAGTTAGGCCTGGAGATATTTCCCAGAAAATTTGGCTAGCTAAATCAAACGCACATAGGATCAGTTTAGTTTTAAGGAAGTGTTCAATTCAGGGTTGCTGTGTTTGGCAACAAAGAAAAATAGGTTGAGCATGTTCGCGTAGGGCAGAAAGACGTAAACAAACACGCGCTAAGCCGGCATTTATTGTGTTCTATAGGTTAGTTGTGTAGTTGTAGTTAGTTGTAGTTTATCAGTTGTTTGTTTGGATGGGCACATAATTATGAATAATGGCACAGGTGGATGACCAAATAAGCCACCTTGACAGATTGTCGTTTAATCCTTATCATCCTTATCTACACACAGACACAGTGGGGACTGGATAAGGAGGCAGAGGCCCTCCCTGTTTATGAGACAACTGTCGGACCACACCAGACTGAGGCCAACCTGAAGAGGACTGGTCTATTAGTGAATGGGAGATACCAGACAGTGGGAGATCACGTGGTTGTCATGGTCTATTAGTGAATGGGAGATACCAGACAGTGGGAGATCACGTGGTTGTCATGGTCTATTAGTGAATGGGAGATACCAGACAGTGGGAGATCATGTGGTTGTCATGGTCTATTAGTGAATGGGAGATACCAGACAGTGGGAGATCACGTGGTTGTCATGGTCTATTAGTGAATGGGAGATACCAGACAGTGGGAGATCACGTGGTTGTCATGGTCTATTAGTGAATGGGAGATACCAGACAGTGGGAGATCATGTGGTTGTCATGGTCTATTAGTGAATGGGAGATACCAGACAGTGGGAGATCACGTGGTTGTCATGGTCTATTAGTGAATGGGAGATACCAGACAGTGGGAGATCATGTGGTTGTCATGGTCTATTAGTGAATGGGAGATACCAGACAGTGGGAGATCATGTGGTTGTCATGGTCTATTAGTGAATGGGAGATACCAGACAGTGGGAGATCATGTGGTTGTCATGGTCTATTAGTGAATGGGAGATACCAGACAGTGGGAGATCATGTGGTTGTCATGGTCTATTAGTGAATGGGAGATACCAGACAGTGGGAGATCATGTGGTTGTCATGGTCTATTAGTGAATGGGAGATACCAGACAGTGGGAGATCATGTGGTTGTCATGGTCTATTAGTGAATGGGAGATACCAGACAGTGTGAGTTCATGTGGTTGTCACTTCTGGTTGAAGTAAAGTGTCCATTTTCATTGAAGGGACAGGATCCAATAAAATCTGGTAACAGTAGCTTCTGCATTGACAGAAAAGGGAATTTGAAGAAAGGTCACATGTGTTTCTCCCTGATTCAGTTGGAGATGGAAGTCGCTGGTATGACTGAGTGTGATCTGGTCATTTATACAGGTGTTGCCAACAAGATTTACATAACTTCAGTAACAAAGGATGATGACTTTTGCAGAGACATGGATAATAATTGTTTTTTAATCATGTGAAGCCTGAGTTGTTGTCGAGAACATTTGAAAAAAACGGGCAAACCAACAGAGACCGTGGGAATTTGCCTTTGTGGAAAGCATGTTCTTCAGTTTCTTGTATTTTCTCTACCTCGGTTTTTTGGACCATTCCTCTTTTTACTCTCTGGAATCTTTCCTCACCCACTTGACGATGGCAACAAACTGCAGCTGTCTTTAAGGTAAACAATGAAGGGACATAATCTGGATAAGTATGGCCAGTTTAAAGAAGAAGAAGAATTTGTTTTATTTGACCCATACATTTCAAATAATACATACATACAATACATCCATGTCAAAAAATAATACAAATATACCTTATGGTATTCCCTGCTAAAATTACTATTGTTTACTAAAGTAAATTTACTACAGTTTAGTATAGCAAACACTTGTAAACTACAGTGTTTTTTGGAATATTGCACCATGTATTACCATATTAAATATTATGGTTTACTATAGTAAATAGTTCATTTTATTATGATGAATATCACATTTTACCATGGTTTACTACAGTGAATACCATGTTTTACCATGATATACTATAGTGAAAGCATGGTAAAATGCAATATACTATGGTTTACTATAATTCACCATGATTTACCATCGCTGTATCATGGTTTACCGTAATAAACTGTGGTACATTTTTAGCAGGGTAATGTATGGTAAATAACAAAAAAGTAGAGCCAGTAGACTCCTCTAATACTGTGGTAGTTGCTATCGAGGAGCCACCTTTTGTGATAGAAATTTAACTGAATCAATACATCACCCAAATCAAATTCTTCCAGAAAAAACGATATGAATGTGAGCATGTGTGTAGCGTGAGCAAGCTTACACGAATATTGTGTTTGTCGTTAAGGCAGTGTTTTGTACTGTATTAAGTTGACAGATGGTTGTCTCTTCTTAATTTTGCATACATATATAGCCGTTTTGCCTTGTGCATGTTACATGATAATTTTGTAAAAAATAAAGTTTAACATTCTTGACAAATCCTTGTGAACTATGTTGACTAAGCTTTTCTTTGACTACATCGGGACAGTTATTTAGTAAAAGTGGCAAATTATGCCTAAGACATTTCTTTACAAATTCAAATTAAATGTTATAAGTGTATATTTTATTCTTGACTCTTACATCATGATTATGTACCTCATAGTTAAACATTATCCTCCAGTTTTGTAAATAAACTGGTAAGTCATTGTGTAAATATTTATAGTAAAATGTTAATTGTTGTAATTTAAGGATGTCATCTACTTCATACAACAGGACAACAACTTGATGGCTTTGTGAAGTATATAATATTATCAGGGGAGCACCAAAACAAAAACACGAATTTTCCGTGTTGCGTGCCTGCAGCCAGAGCGTATTCTCCCACAAACAAACCGTGCTTTTAATTCATTCACGAGGTCAAAAAGCAACCCAGAATAGTTTGAATAGTTTGAAAGCTGCAAACAATTTTGACCCATCAGTCCAAAATTAGACGCTTCTCGTTGAAGCTCATCACAAGCTATGAGCCAAAAGACATCATCGATTTTTTTTAGGAGTTTCTATCGTGAAATCATTCGGTATAGATTAAGCTTTAAAATGTTTGTCATTATATGGCATAGACTACCTAAATGTGTTTGTTTTGACAGTGAGAAAACCATAGTCAAAATATAGAATGAAAACTTTGAAGCAGTTTTTCTCCAAACCATACATTTCGCATTTTCAAGATTCAAATTGCTGTATCTCTGGAAATATTGTGAACATAGGAAACATTGAGGTATTGGTTTTCTCTGAATGTGCTCTATGTGGATAAGCAATAAAACAATATATTTATTTTTGCGAAGCGTCTCATTTTTGCATGGTGGGTCATAATTTATATCAACAATTTTAAAAACATGTTCACTACATAAAAAACTTTACATGGTCATAACGATAATCTATTTCACGTTATAAGATGGTGTCGCGCTTACATTTATCCGGGCGTTAAATAATATCCGGGTGACCTTTTGGCACATGCGCGTATCTAGGGGAATGTATTTAGCACCAGCTACGACTGTCGCGTTTTCATTTATCCGGGCGTTATGTATGTTTATATATATATTTATAAATATGTATATATACATAAATTATGAACTGTTTATATAAACAATTTATGTCATAAAACAGTTTCCTTTCCACGCGTACGTCACGTGACTTACTCTTATGCTTGGTCACAAATCTGAAACAGCATATTATAATTATGTACTCTAACTATATCACTCGTATTACGACAACAAACGAAACATATTTAACTACTGGATATTATTTATCACTACCTGATCTACTGGTGCCAAATATTATGCCTTACATATGCATATAAGCATCACCCGGATAACATTTTACGCCCGGATAAATGTAAGCGCGACAACGTGTTATATTTTATAAGGGTTCATAAGTATAATTCGTTTATCTAGTTCTAGTTTGATTATCAAAGACTAAGCTATATTGTAATGTTGGTGTGTTATTATTTGTTTAGTGTACAGCTGGAATCGATTGTTGTAAACTATGCTGAGCCTAGTTGTGGTTTGGATTTTAAAGAAGCTAAACCATTATTGTTACTACTATTATCTGTATTTAAGATGGCTTGAAATAAAAACAAACGAGACAAAACTAGACAATTATCTCGACCTACGGAAACACATGGGAGAACTTGCCACAGCATTAGCTTTAATGTTCGAATAAATGCTACGAGTACCTTGTTAAAAATTAATTCAGGCGCTAGATATGAAAGACCATTATAACATATTCACACCCCTATTAGAGAACACAGATTCGCGCAGACCTTGGCAAGAATAGACTTTTCTATAAGGTACTATATTTAGTTTGTTGCCCATTTCACCAACTCCAGGTCCATCAACGCTCATCCGATGGCTGAAACTTGCTAACTGACAAGGAATCGATTCGATGGACTGAGCACTATGGGAATATCTTTGGGGACAAACGCCTGGCGCCAGAAGCCTCCATAGCAAACGTTCAGAAGCAAAGTGTGAAGATGGACCTCAGTTCGGCAACTGCAAAGCTGAAATGCCATATAGCTCCGGGAATCAACAGTATTCTAGCAGAGGCATACATGCTAGGAGAAGACATTCTTGCGGAGAAACTCAAGGACCTGTTCTCGCTGTGTTGGGAAAAGTGAGTGTGCCGAAGGACATGCGGTATGCTGTGATTGTCTCCCTGTACAAGAACACATGGGAAGTCTGACTGTTTGAACTACATATGTATCACCCTATTTTCCATCGTAGACAAACTACTAGCCCGTGTGATCTTGAACAAACAAGTCACAGCCAAATCAGCGGAAAACATCTCGGACAACCATTGTGGTTTCAGAGCTAACCGATTAACTGCAGACTCCTTGCGTAAATCAAGATCACATAATATATTTTTCTGGAGCTGCTTTTTGCATATAACTGCGCACTCCTGGCGCTCAGCAACAAAGTGCTTTATGAAGTGCTCAACCGCTTCGATGAAGCAGTTACAGCTTTTGGCCTAACTACCAACCTAAATAAATCAGAGGTCCTGCACAAGGAACCACCCCATGTATCCTACAACCTACTCCAGATCAAGATTGATGGACACACCCTCAACACATTTGATCAGTTGACATATATTGGAAGTGCCATCTTAAATGACGTAACAGCAGCCAATTATGGGGAAACAGCCTAGGTAAAGCCAACAGCGCATGCGGTCGCATGCAGAGACATATATGGCGGAACCAAGCATTGCGTCTGTCAATCAACATATATGTATAAAAGGCACTCTTCCCTACCATTACATATGTGGCAGACACGTGGGTCCTCTACAGAAAGCAAGTACAAATGCCTGATCGGTTCCATCAGTGATGTATCATTCCATCATGGAAATCCGTGGACTCGACTATATCTCGAACAATCAGGTCCTGGAAAAGGCAAACCTCTAGAGCATCGAAGCCATGTTGATGCTCAGGCAGCTCGACTGGGCAGACCACGTCTCCCGCATAGGTGACACAAGAATGCCCAAAGCTGTATGTTACAATGAGCTCCGCTGGGCAGATCAACAATGCCAAGATATGTGTTTTATAATGAGCTTCGACAGGGCAAGCGACACAGAGGAGCCCACCCCCCAAGATATGTGTTTTATAATGAGCTTCGACAGGGCAAGGGACACAGAGGAGCCCTCCCCCGCATACCCTACAAGGACCAGTTGAAGCGGGAATCTACACAGCAAATATTGATCATTATAGCTGGGACCAGCTAGTAGCAGACATAGAGAACTGAAGAGTGACTACCGGAAGAGAAGCCCATGACTTTGAGCGCAGGCGGAGGGAAGAATCTTCAAGCCAAGGCTACGTTTGACAAACCTGCTCCAGAGCATGCATATCCAGGATATGCATATACCGAAACCAGACGGCGTGCCGCCGTCAACAGGGATATATATCTTCTTATTAGTATTCGCAAGCGATGAATATGCCATCATTACTATTACGGATGCATATAAACGAATACACTTGGCGCAGTAACTGCAGTGTAATTAAATAACTTCAACACAAGTGAACAAATCAACAAAGAAGTGAAGTGTAAAGTGTTTTGGGCAGTCAGTATGAGGGGATATTATTTTGTTAAATGAATTGCTTTTTTTACGTATGTCATTTGTTATTCACATTAATAAGTCATAATGGAAGTCAGTATACTTGCTATTTGTTTGAACATCATATTACTAATACATCGCTTTTCTTTACTGTTTGATGTGATACCTTAAGTGCTTTAAGTATTTTATTACAATAATGCGATTTGTCAATTTTACTTCCTTCCGCAACTATCTACCGCCGCAATCTCAAGAGGCAACTGTGCACAATGGGTGTGTGATCCATGTGTTTACGTTAACAATGACGCTATTGTGTTCCTATTGTTTTCTGGTTTGTCATACCTTCCAATCTTATAACATTATGTAACATAATGCCTTCTACCCGCTTCCAAGCTGCTTCTCCTGCATGCACTCTCCTCTGTATTTCTTTACTACTCCTTCCATCCTCGCACACTGTACCGCCCAGGTATACAAAGCTGTTCACTTGGTTAATGGTCTTTCCTCCAATAACTACATGCAGATCTGCCTCCTGTTCACCTATCCACATTACTTCTGTCTTCTCTAGATTTATTCGGAGGCCGTGTTTTCAGAAGGTGTCACTCCATTCTTGTAACGCTTTCTGTAGTTCGTCTTTGTTATCAGCCACCACTGCTTGGTCGTCTGCATACAGTATCTTCTTAAGTTCTTCCTGCTCCGACATCTTTCCACTGAAAAGGTTCATCACCATAATGAAAAGCAGGGGACTCAAGGCACTTCCCTGTCTGAGTCCTACTTCCACTCCAATTTGTTCCGATGTTTCTCCTTCGACTCTCACTACCGCTGTTGTCTCCTTGTACATTTCCTCCACCATTCTGGCTTCTGCTTCTCCAACCTCCATCCATCTCATGACTGCAAATGCGAGTTCTCTCGGCACGGTGTCAAATGCCTTTTCAAGATCTACAAAACCGAACGCTACATCAATTTTAAATTCTCTCTTCTTCTCGTTAATTTGTCTGATGGCAAACAATCCATCATCTGTTCCTCTCCCTTTCCTAAATCACCGCTGATTCTCTCCGATTTGCTCTCCACTGTAAGCCTCACCCTAGCATCCAGTATCCTTTCCAACAATTTTAGGACTTGGCTCAGTAATAATAATAATAAGATAACTTCTATTGCGCCTAGAGGCGCATCAAAACAAAAGGGTTGGTCAATCTCAAAATCCATAAGTAGTTTTCCAGTTGTCAACAGATGGGTCAAGGCGCTAGGGATCTACGGTGGATAAGCAAGGTTGTAAAGATACGTTTTTAAATGACGACGGAATTGTGTAATATTTTTAACTGATCTAACACTAAGAGGAAGCATATTCCAAAGAGTTGGTGCAGCAACAGAAAAAGCCCTAGTTCCAATGTTAGTTTTGACTCTAGGAACAAAAAGTAGGTCAGAACTAGATGATCGAAGCTGGTTGCTTATTGGACAGTGCCTGGTATGTAATAGTACAGATCTTAAATATTATACGATATCGTACAGGAAGTCAATGCAAAGACTTCAAAAGTGGTACAGAGCGAGAACAACGAGGAGATCTTGTAACTACTCTTGCTGGACAATTTTGGACACGCTGAAGTTTTGTGATATCCTTGCTACCGATATTATAAAGGAGGGAATTGCAATAGTCAAGTCTGCTGACATATACCGGCGAATACGGCGAAGATCACGAATATGATAAAAACAGCAGCGACATGTTTGAGATATGTGTTGTCGGAAATTTAAGTTACTATCAAAGATCACTCCTAGATTCCGCACCGAGGTAGCTGGCGTGATATACTGATTCAAAATACGCGTAGGGAAAAAACATCCAGTTTACAACGCTGCATTGGAGTACCAATAATGATCAATTCAGTTTTATTTGCATTTAATTTCAACTTGCTGTCAGTCATCCAGTGGAAGAAATCTTGAAGGCAATCTCTAAGTTGGTTAAGGGAGCGATTTGTATCCGGGGTAGCCAACGAAATGTAGATCTGAGTATCATCAGCATAAAGATGATGATCTAAGTTATGTCTTAGTATAACAGAGCTTAGTGGCGTGGTGTAAAGAGTAAAAAGCAAAGGCCCAAGAACAGAACCCTGGGGAACACCAAATAAAGCCGGCAGTGCAGCTGAAAAGCAGTTCCCAATCTTTATAGTTTGGTATCTATCAGTTAGATACGAAGAAAACCCGCTTAGAGCTGTGCCAGATATGCCGTACCACTTTAATAGGCGTTCAATGAGAATGCTGTGATCAATCGTGTCAAACGCGGCAGAGAGATCTAGTAAGGTAAGTGCAGTCACTTTACCGTTATTAATGTTCAAGTTAACGTCATTATGAACCTTTAAGAGGGCAGTCTCTGTTGAATGAAACTGCCTATATGCTGATTGTGACACATTAGTTAAGACATTTGTGCTAATGTGAGACCTTAGACGACTTGCTACAACCTTTTCTAGTATTTTGGAAATGAAGCTGATATTAGAAATAGGTATATAACTGTTTAGGTCTTGTTTAGGCAGAGATGACTTCTTAAGAAGTGGTGTGACATGGGCGTATTTAAAATCATCAGGAAAACAGCCAGAGCAAATTGATGCATTTATAATATTTGTTATAGGTTCAATTAGTGTATCGAGACATGCTTTTAGCAGTATTGTTGGAAATGGATCAAGTGCCCAAGATTTATTTGGGGAGGACATAATTATTTTCCTAACTTCATCAACTGTTGCAGATTCACATGATACAAGTTGAGAATTTACTTGTGGAAAGTCCACACTGACATTACTTATATTATGACGTGGGAAAGCAAAATTAATAATACTGATTTTTTTTCTTGAAGTGACTAGAGAACGAATCACATAGATACTTAATTGACACATGATCAGGTAGCGATGGAGTAGGCCGTCTGTGTAGAATGTTATTGATGCAGTTCCATAACTGACGCTGATTATCAGACTTATTTATGACCATATTTTTAAAATAATCTGATTTAGCTTTAGCCATTTGTCTGTTACAGAGGTGACATTGCTTAGAATAGCGCGATCTATCTAATGGCGAGCGTGATTTGCGCCATACACGCTCTAAATAACGACGACGCCTTTTAGATAGTATAATTTCGGAAGTCATCCATGGAGCCGGTGGCCTTTCTGACACCCATTTGGATTTTATAGGTGCATGTTTATCAAGTAATGCGTTGAGTACTTGACAGTACTGTTTATATAATTCAGATAGATGTTTTTTGATATGTGATAAGGTCAGATATAAGGATATCAGCCATTAAAGCTGTAATGTCAATCCTATGAATGGCCTGTAAGACACATTGTGTTTCGATTGTAAAGGGGCTATATAACCGTTAATATTGGCAATGACAGTATGGTGGTCTGATAACCCATCTGAAACAGTAGGTGCTTGGATATGTATTCAAGTTGAACGGGTTATCAAGAGGTCAAGCCAATGGCCATGTATAGGTGTCGAAAAGGTAACATGTTGTTTCAAATCAAATGATGCCAGAATATCATCAAACGTAGGTGTTTTTGAAGAAGGTATATCCAAATGTAGATTAAAATCACCAAGAATGTAAAATTCTGAATGAATAACTGCCAGATTTTCCAACATATCCTGAAAGTCTTCAACGAAATTGGCCGGATGTCTTGGAGGGCGATAGATACAAACAAAGTGTGCGGAGAAAGAAGAATCTGAAATTTCAGCACAGATGGACTCAAAACTAGAGTATTCAGGGTTAGAATGTAATTTTACTTTGAACTGCTGTGATATAAGAAAGCCAACACCACCTCCACGGCCGACTAAACGTGGTCGAAGGTGAAAGGTGTAACCAGAAGGGGAAACGTCAGCAATGCATGCATGTGTATGATGTGGTCTGAGCCAGGTCTCAGTTACAGCTAGAATGTTTATTTTCTTTGAAGTTAATCAATCACAAAGTGAGGCTGTCTTATATCCTACAGATCGAACGTTTGTAGTGGCCACCCGAATGTTTCGTCTAACAGATGGCCCAGGATTGAGACTTACATCTCCTGCTAATAATAAAATTATTGCTAATTTCAATGTTGGCGTAGAGCGGGGGATTGGCAGTAACTTTATATTATAACAAACATGAAGACATGGTAGACTATGCAAAATTGAAATAGAATGATGACTTTTAGTGTGATTAGGAAAAAGCACATTTTGCATAAAACAAAATCGGTATCCCTTACAGCAACAGAGCAAGACAAACAGAAAACACCCAATAAGAATAATGGTGACATAATTATGTTAGATTATTATAATATTTAGTAGAAAATAATAGACCAAAACCATATCATTTTATATCATATAGAAAATAAATAGTAAATAATGTTAAACCCAGAGCTAAGGCTAAGCCTACGGCGTAAGTAAAAAACAAAATTATATTTACAAGATCAGTAGCGTCTCAATTTTAACAATAAAGCCTACTTTATTTAATTAGAAAATGTTGAACCGGGGCCAACTCCGGTAACTAAATTGAGACTAACTAAAGTCAGCCGTAGCCTTAGTCTTAGATAGGCAAAAACTGACTGTAGTATCAATCACTCAATGGCAATTAACTGCACCATGATTCCTTTTTAAATACCGTATTTTTTGTAATAATATAAAATGCCAATAATAATCTAAAAGGTCAATTTAAAAAACCCACAGACAGCATGTTTTGTAACTTAATCATTTAACAGTATAATAGGTACAAACGACAACATTTAAACAAACAAAAAACTAAACACTGCCGACCGGCGAAAGTGAGCGATAATCATAACGGCTTTAACGCCGGTTTTATTAAGACTTAGTTGAATATGACAGGACCAAAACTTGTTAAAATATGCTTATAATTTAAATATACTTAGCTTATGGTTGAATTCTTGATTCTGTAGCGTTTTACAAGTTACATATTATTAAAAGTAATCTATTCAAAAGAATTAGTATGGTATAATTGAACATTAAACGAAGGACACATTTTGAAAATAAACATTATGCCACGCCCCCTAGCGACCAGTAATGCCTCTGTATCTCCCTGGGTCATGGATGTCCCCTTTCCCATTCCATATCGGCACAATCACTCCTCTTCGCCACTCTGCTGGTATCTCTCCTGCTGTTAAGCACACATTAAACAGCCTCGTCAGCCACTTGATTCCAACTAGTCTATTTGCTTTCACCATTTCCACTGAGAGTTTATCCACTCCTACAGCTTTTCCAGTTTTCATCTTCTTTACTGCTTTCTCCACCTCTTCTTTTGTTATTCTCCTCACCTCCAACTCTCTCCTTACGGTATGAAGTATCTCTATCTCATATTCTTCCTCCGGATTTAGTAGTTTCTTGAAGTACTCCTCCCAAACACCCAACACTTGTTTTGCTCCAGTGACCAGTGTCCCGTCGCTTCCCTTCATTGTTGATGTTCGTATAGTATCTTTGCTGTCTCTATCTCTATTACTAGCAAGTTTGAAGATCAGTTTTTTCCCTCCATCTTCTTCAATCGTATCACATAATTCCTGCTGTTTATCATATATATATATATATATTGTATATATATATATATATATAGATATATATATATATATATATATATATATTATGTGTTATGCGTAAGGAAGAAGACACATTTCCTTTTGATGTGGTGTAAAGCTAGTTATGATATTTGCATTAAAAAATATATAAATCAGACCACATTTCATGGATTTGTCCCAATATGACTTTTTTAGACATAATTAAAATTTGGGGGGGTCATTCACAATTCTCAAAATTCAACTATTTGTACAAATCACGTGAAAGGGGAGTGTTTCCTAATGTTGATCGCCTGATATTTAATTAATATCTGAATTGTAATTTGTTTTATTTAAATATTACGATAGTTGCTATGATATACATGCCCACTACATGTGCCATTTTATAATACTGTTATATGCCTACATTATAATAATTTATATTTTATTATGTTATACATACGACGTTCAATCTAAAAAAATCTACATTTTAAAGGAATGAATCACTGGTAATATTTGTGTATGACAACTTAATTAAAATAATATTTTAAAAATAAAATAATAGTTTAGTAAATATTACTGTGAACTTTTTAGGAATATACATTATTACCATTGCATCAGTGTTTATCCATTTATTTGATGAAGATGCCAGATGGGCCAAATTATCCCACAGTCAATTTTATATTACTCTTATTTTGTATCAATTGGTAATGCACGTTTTGTCGACAAGTAAACTATCGCAGTGAACATAGCACTTTGCTATGACAACTGTTAGCCAAATTGCAACACAGCAAAACACCAGATGCCCAGCACTGGTGACTTTGGCTGTCAGGAGATACCGCAAACTCAACAAGTAAGCGTAAGCGCCTTTCTATGTCTAAACAACCAATGGTTAAAATGTAGCAGAATAAACTAATAAATCACATGTCCGATGTGTCTATGACATATCAACAGTAATGATAGTGAGAAGGAAAGTAGTTTTTGCCGGTTACACAAAAAAGAAAAGAACAATTTTTCTAGTATGATTTCAGCAGCCGATATATCAATGTTGTATTACAGGACAGTAGCCGAATTGCAATCCTCTAGTGTAGGGTGGTTACTGGCAATAAAGGGTGCATTTGGAGGATTTTAGGAGCCTATATATTATCAACACCACTCCACCAAAAAATTCAACCATGCTACGAACCTGTGTGATAACCAGATTTGCAATGAGCTTAGTATTTTATAAGATAAACGACATATTTTACGCACTGTGACTATGTTATGACTTAATAGTATTTCAGACTGCTTCTGCGTCTGACACAAACTGAGGAGAGAACTGGAAAATCGGCTGCTTTACTGCCACGGAAACGAACGCGAATGACTCCTCACAGTCTAAGTCAGTGTATTAGCCAGAATGAGTCTGTGGGACAAACTCATAGCTCAAAATGCTAACAGGGAAATGAAATTTTTGCAATGAACATTAGTTTGATTGCTGCTACTACATAGTTTTATTTATCAGATCAGCAGTATTTGTGAAGTTCATCACTGCTACACTGGATACTGTTTTAATTATCTCATTTTATTTTAGAGGCCAATACTGTTTTAGCAACTTTTATTCCGATTTGTGTCATACGGTCTTTAAATTAGTTCTACTAATGTATTCTACGTATGTATGTTGTTTAATATCAAGTATCAGTACTACAATTTGCTTTCCTTATTATATAAACATTGGTTACAAGTTTCTAAGGGAAATCTGTGCAAATATAATTGACCACATTAATGTATACTATGCTTTATGTATATATATATATATATATTTATATAATAATTATATACATATATACATAAAGCAACGTGATACACACACATACATACACATACATTATTATATATATATATATATTTATATATATATATAATAATGTATGTGTATGTATGTGTGTGTATCACGTTGCCTTATGTATATATATATACATATATATATATATTTATATAATAATTATATACAAATACATATATATATATATAATAATGTATGTGTATCACGTTGTTTTGCGTTTTGTAGCTGTAAAAAGTGCAATTTCGACAGCGAACCATAATTTTAGTTGCAGATGCCTTTTCTGCACGGGAGCTAAACATACTAGTCTAGGTGTGAAGTCTCGTCAATGTTGTGGTTGTGTTAGAAGTGCATACCTTGTCAACTTAACTTTCAATGTCCGGTTCATTTTCCTCAACCAAAACACAAAAATAATAGCATACTAAATATATGGCTGGTTTTTTCACTCAACACAACCTTTTAGTCTATTTTTTTTGTACAACATGGTGGATTTAAAAGTTTGCTTCATTTTGTAGCAATAAATAAAAATTACTTTATACATATAAACATTTTAAAGTTTCTGTATTGGTCCCTGTACCCAATGCATATTATTATTGTCTATTTTTGTGTAATTATGTAAATTTCTACAATAACCATTTATCAAAATATGATAATTTGCTGCTCATGTTTTCCTATGTAGAAAATAGTTTTAATTCATTCACCTCTGCCACAATATTTCATGTGTGTATATATATATATATATATATATATATATATATATATATATATATATATATATATTGTATACCCCAATAGCAACAAAAATGGTTTCACTTTTCTAACTTATAATCATAAAAATAACTATGCATTGCCTGTTAAATAAATATTACCCACTAAAACAATCATCATGATACAATTTGTTGCTGTTATTACGGAATATACTTAAGACCATTTCTTCATAATAATTGTATCAGTTAAATGTGCTGAGACACACTACTTAACAAACAACAAGGCTTCATTATTTACTTATTTTTACCTTGCAAGTAGCTATGGAGGGAAGGAACATGCAAAAGCATGGCGGGACAATATTTTTAGACGTTTGTGTAAATACGTGCACTATTTTAGTCATAATGAATGCACTCAAGATGCATTAACTAACAGTGACTTAATATTAATCAACACTGTCAACGATAACAAATGAATACAGTAGTTGCCATGTTTCGTCGAGTACACGAGTGATGATTCCGATGAAAGATATTGAGCAATATTGCTGCAAACTCAGCACATCTATGGCATAGGTATACCTTAACAAAACTATAGTTTTGTGGCAAGCTTTTATTGCAATGATACCTGGTTGAAGTGTTTGCTAAAATGTTATTGCGATAATGTGTTATGTTACACACAAAGACTGTGGTAATTAGTCACACTATGACAGCTGGCTACGCAGACAGGGCGTAACTTTACTTACAAGTATCAACGGACATTAAATAGCAACTTCTGCCTCACTAGTGATGTGATAAGTCGATATCTGGTTTCACCTAGCGGAACCTGCTAGCAACACAATCAGACAATGTTTACGAGACCATGATGTCAGATGCGTTGTCTACTGGATACGTGAACGTGAACATTATCAAATATAAAAATAAAACAGCTATATTCTTCTCAATTTTGATTTTGGCATCAAGGTGTCTGCAAATACCGGAATTTGTTTACCTGGTTTTTTTTCAGGAACTTATTTGATCGCCGTTTCATCTGAAGTACTTTGTTCAGCTCTCACCCATTTTACATATTTTTTACCTTTTCTGTTTGCTTTATCTTTGTTTAGTACTTATATATGCATACCCCCAACGCCAATGTTCCTCGTGTTCCATATATGTGCAACCATTTTCGTATATTTCATATAACGTATATGTGTATATATATATATATATATATATATATATATATATGTATATGTATATGCATACATATAAAACGATAACAATGAACCATATGTTAGCCCAAGCCATGTATAAACGTTGCAAATAAAATATTCAGTAACATATATACTAACACGTTAAGCCGTGAAGCTTTGCTCGTGCAAAAATGTCAGAAATGAAGGTAGACAAAACTTACATTCAATCAAATTGTTTTTACACATCCTAGTAGGACTATGCATATAAGTCAGGTATACGCATACGTATTAAACTTGCCATCGAGTGTATAATAATCTGCTCGAGAAGGTTGTGTTACAAATCATAATATCGACTTCCGTTGTCAAAAAAACAGAAAACAATATAAACACAATAGCATAATTGTCAACATAAACACATGCAACACGTACACATTGTGTACAATTATATATTGTGATTGTGGCGGTGTATAGTTGAGGAAGGAAGTAAAATTGACAGATCACATTATTATTAAAAAAAACATAAAGCAAAACACAGAAAAGCGATATATGAATAATATGACAATCATACAAATAACAAATTAACTGACTTCCACTATGAATAACAAATGACTTACGTAAAAAGTAATTTATTTAACAAAACAATATCCCCTCATACTGACTGCCCAAAACACTTTCAACGCCGTCTGGTGGCTGTATATGCATATCTTAGATTTGCAGGCTCTGGAGTAGGTTGGTCGAACAAAGCCTTGGCCTGAAGACTCTTACCTCCGCCTACGCTGATAATTATGGGCTTCTCTTCTGGTAGTCGCTCTTTTGTTGTTTCTTTCTGCTGCTAACTGTTCCTAGCCTTTATAGTCAATGTTTGCTGTGTGAATGGCCGCTTAGTCGGGGAGTACGAGTCCTAATTTTGGGGGTTATGGACACCTATTGTTATTTTTGGTTGCCCTGTGTTTGATTCCTGGATAATAATTCATGAGGGCAATCCTCACAAATCAATTGGCCTCACTCTGAAAATTGGACTTACATTTATACCTATACGGTCTCTGAGTGGCTGTTTTGTCATAAGTGGCTATTTTCAAATTTACATAGTATATATAGGGCTATGAATCTATGTTTGGTATCAACATATCCGGAATGATAAGAAGAATGAAAGCAACAAATACGTTATCGGCATGATCATCTGTGAGGAAGCCAGAGACAAAATATTGAACATTATGTCGAAAAAGCCATTTCGTTTTCGCCGTCGACGCCATACATAATGTACCATGGTAACTTTAATACCTACTCGACATTCTTGTTTAATATATCAAAATAATCGCCATTCGTTTTTGCACTGAACACTAGAACGCAATAGTAAAATAATGATAAATACCACACATTTATAAACCAAACATATACCATATCACCTAATTGTTGCGTGATCGTGGCATGACACCAATGGGACGGGACTTCATTACTTGTGTGATTTCCACTTTCCGTTGTGTATTAACATGATCTACGAGTGAATACTAAATAATCGCCTATCATTGAATAGTGACATGCTTAATACGATAATTAATGGTACAATACCTTATTCAAAGTAACAAGATGCCAAGCGTACATCACAATAATTAAGCAAACTTGTTATTAATCAAGTTTTAAAAACGGTCATCAGTCGTCTATATCACTCTATTAAGAGCCATTCCTTTCAGCATGAGTTCTTAGGGGGACTACTCGTCCACATTTGACTTCTTTCTCTTCACATTTACAAGCAACACAACATGGCACTTGCGATGTTGTGCAAGAACAGTTACCAGTGCGTTTGCTAACAACACATATGTAATTTGTAAACGACTGTGTGGGTTCTGTGAATGGCGGTGGCGCCATCAAGATGCTGGATCCAAATGTGTGACACCCATTTTCCAACCGAATGTGGTAGCAGGTGGCAACGTTGGAACAGCAGCATGGGCATTCTTCTGCAACAACTGACCAAAAGGGATCTAAGCAGAAGTTGCCTGAAAGCAGTCGGTGGGAACCCTCTTAAGACCTTACCTTTGCCTCCACTGATGAACAAATGTGCACGACACGTGCTACCCGAGATTCGAATGTCTGTCCACCATATAACGCCACCAGGATGCTCATAACATGGGTTATCAGTTCATTTCTCATCTCATACGTATTGTCTTCTTCATATGAAGCTAATGATGTGCAGTCCAGATGGTGGCGAATCTCTAGCACTCTGGTTTTGCAAATATCTTTGACTAAACTTGTACAATCTTTTCCTGAGAAGATGTGCAGAAACGAATGAAGTTTACAATCGTTTAAATCCAACTAATTTGACAGTTCATGAATTGGTATCCATTGATCTGGAGACTTTCTGAGTAAGCATCAATGGCTTCCATCAGAGAAGAAGCATGGTTCATCAACATGACAATTATATAATTCTTCAAAAGCGTCCATGTGTAGCTTAGTCTTTGCTTCAGGTAGCAATTTGTGGGCACGCATACTTTGGTAATAATCCCCTGATCAACCAAATATGTTGGTAGCCATTGTTAACTTGCACAAACTAGATTCTACAAGGATGTCTTCGGCACCGCTTTTCCTCATTACGTTCCCAACTGCACCCATGTAGTTTCTAGTGAGGTGTAACGTACTGTCCTAATATGATTATGAGATTCCGGTGAGTATCATTATCGGGGGGTGCTTGTTTTAGTAATCCAATTAAAAAAATTGTATCATACAAAGCTTGATGAGCGGTGACTTATGTGTGTTTCATCCCAATCTTGTTGGTCAACTTAACTGCATATTCCAAGCCTCTGTGTGTTACGCTTGGACCAGTAGGAGCAGAATGGATGGGACCATATCATTTGCACGTGGCTGGCACTGTTAGCATAAGCTTCGTGAAGAGAGCATTCCGAACTGAACTATGGTCGCTTTCGAGCTCTACTGTCTTTGTAGGCATGGGACGGCACAACTGCCATGCCATGTTCATCAGATGGAAGTATGGATCACATCGAAGTTGCAAATTTGCAAGCGTCATCGTTTGTAGTGATATGGCTTGACACCTTTCACATAGAGAGATGCAGCGTGGTTCGATTGGAGAAGAGCTGACCACATGCAGTTATCGTTTCGTTTCCTTTGTTGTTGTACGTCTTGAAATACGACCAAATTTCCCTTTAAGTGGACGACTAGGTGATGAACGGCACCCATGTTCATGTTTGTTCGTATATTAGTGATGTGGTGTCAGGTCAAAACTGGCGTCTTGTGTTGTGCTTTCACCAATGAAGTCCAGCACATCAGATTTTGTCGTTGCATGATTTCTGATCATCATTTCCACATCAACTGTGACATCACTGACACGTGTTCATCTTCCTGATATAAGAATATATATTCGGTAGTGTTCTGTTCATAGCCATACACGACGGCGGTAATTGCACCGAAGGTTGACACATCTGGTGTATTTTCATGCCAATCTACGTTGTCGATGGCAAAATGTATGAATGTGCATCCTGATATAGCTCGTGGGAAAAATATTGCGTGCTTAATTGTCGATGTTGAATGCATTTGCTAGAGTGAGTGGTGTTGGAAGTTTACATATGGCACACATAAGGTGCTGGGATAGATGCATTGCCTTTTCCTCAAGTTCATCTTCACTGCCAACTTTTCCTCCATGCTCTACTGTGAGATCCTTGCCAGACAGTAGGGTAAGTGCAAAATAAACATGTTGCACGGGATAATACACAATATTCCACTGTGTGGGATATTGGCGGTATATCAACGTCTGCATTTTCCGTGATATATCATATATTTGTGTTCCAGTACGTATTGCACCAAATCTGTTTCTAATCGTTTGCAATATGATCTGGCTTCTTCTCATTGGTAGCACTCAATAATGTAACCGATCTAACTATTTGTAGTGTTGTCTGAGTTTCCTTTTTGGCAAATTTTCCATCGTTGAAAGTTGGTTAGCCTACTGGGTCCCGCAGTCAGAAGGCATATTGTCTCTTCCATCTATCACATGTTACCGAACTTGATAAAATAAAAAACTAAGAAACAAAAATTAACAATATGTTACGATTTATATTAGTCATGTATAACGATGCGCTTCATCGATGTGCGCCAGGAGTGCGCACTCATCTGCAAACAGCAGCTCCAAGATAATATATACGGTGGTCTTGATTTATTCAAGGAGCCTGCCGTAAGTCGGATAGCTCTGAACCCACACTGGCTTTCCGGGAGGTTTACCGCTGCAATGGCTTTGACCAATATGTCCAAGACCTCACAGGCTTGTAGTTTGCTAGGAGCGCGTAGTTATCTGCAAAAAGCAGCTCCAAGAAAATACATTATGTGGTCTTGATTTACGCAAGGAGTCTGCAGTTAATCGGTTAGCTCTGAAACCACAATGGTTGTCCGAGATGTTTTCCGCTGATTTGGCTATGACTTGTTTGTTCAAGATCACACGGGCTAGTAGTTTGTCTACGATGGAAAACAGGGTGATACATATGTAGTTCAAACAGTCAGACTTCCCCTTGTTCTTGTACAGGGGGACAATCACAACCCCGCATGTCCTTCGGCACCCTCACGTCTCCCAACAAAGTGAGAACATGTCCGTGAGCTTCTCAGGAAGTATGTCTCGTCCTACCTGGTACTCCTTTGCTAGAACACCGTTGATGTCCGAGGCTGTGTGGCACTTCAGCTCTGCAATTGGATAAATGAACTTTTCTTGGGTTGGCGGGTTGTTAATGTCCATCTTCACATTTTGCTTCCGAATGTTCTCGATGGAGGCTTCCTGCGCCAGGCGTTTGTCGCCAAAGAGATTTCCATAGTGCTCAGTCGATTCCTTGTCTGTTAGCAAGTTCCAGCCATCGCATCAGCATTGAGGGACCTGGAGTTGGTGAAATGGGCAATAAAGTAAATGTAGTGGCTCATAGAAAGATATATTGTTGCCAAGAACGGTGCGCAGTTCTCTAATAGTAGTGCGAATCTTATATAATGGTTTTACATATCTAGCGCCTGAATTAGTTTTTATCAAGGTACTCATAGCGTGTATTCCAATATTAAAGCTAATGTTGTGGCAAGTGTTTATAATTTTAACTAGTTTTATTTTATTTCAAGCTATCTTAAATACAGATAATGGTAGTAACAATATTAACTTAACTTCATTAAAATCCAAACCACAACTACGCTCAGCAGTGTTTACAATTATCGATTCAGCTGTCTACTAAACATACAATAACACACCAACATTACAGTGTAACTAAAACTTTGGTATACAAAATAGAACTAGATAAACTACGTCACACATATGAAAACGTATAAAATATAAAAGAAAATAATGGTAGTAATATAAATATTTATCAATATTGTGAGTTTCATTCAAATAAGAATTAGTAGAACAGTTTGGTAATCCATTGTCGGGCAGTTCGGGTAAATTGATTGGTTCTGCTTCATATATTATTACTCCGACTTTGTATGACGTGTTTTGTAGAGTTAATCATCTTAATACTGTATAAGCATTGTGGGAAAAAATGACAGGTTTCTGTAAAACTAATTTAAATACGTAACATTGGTTTGATGGGATTTAGTGTGTTATGTGTTGATCTGCGTTAAAACCGGTCCTGGTACATCGCGTATAAACCGGTCATGCTAAAATGTTCGTCTATTGCTGGATGTGGAGGCATCTTACAGTGGTGCAGTGGTCGGGGTGCATTTGTTTATGACGGAATTGATTTGTTGTAACAAGAATGTAATTGACAAAGCGACTTTCTGTTTCATGAACCTCTATGGGCGTGCACGTGTGCGTGTGTGTGTAAATACCGGTGCCTGTAGCTCTGCTGTGCTTTTGGTATATCAGCATGAACCGAAACACATCACACGCGTTCTCCACATTTGACGCTGTACACTGTCTGCCTATCTGAGTCGGCCAACTAATAACGAACACTGCCGCTTGATTCCACCGAGGTTCTTTAGTACGTTAGAACATGCAATTAATAAGTTCCAAATCTAAAGTCGCCGATTGAGGAAGTTGGCGATATCTCGCATCATACTCTTCGTCACTTCACTTTCAGGGGATGTGAATATATGATGCGGGGCGCAGTACATTGCTGTGGTTACCTTCACCCTTGCTGCGCACAAACGCCGACCGTATATAATACCGTCGTCTCTCAAAACATCGTGCTTCACGTTCAGGATTAGCGCTTCGGGAAGTCTACGCAGGTCACGTGCCATGAGGGGAGCGAAATACTGGTCAGTGAACACCGTTTTCACTCTATTCTGAGGGCTACATTTCCGCGACGACACGCCAGGGAGCGTCGTTTCTGTGCTGGCTTGTCGCAGGTGTCAGGCAGAGCTGACCAAGCCACCAGTTGGCCGTAGCGGGCCTTTGCGGCGGCCGTCGTGTGACAATTGCGGGAGAAATCGATGAGGGGAAGGTCTGTTACGTTGTCGCGCTTACATTTATCCGGGCGTTAAATAATATCCGGGTGATGTTTCTGCGCGTGCGCGTATCTAGGGGAATATATTTAACGCTACCTACGACGTTTACATTTATCCGGGCGTGACATTTTATCCGGGTGATGTTTATGTGCATATGTAAGGCATACTATTTGGCACCAGTAGATCAGGTGGTGATAACTATTATTTAGTAGTTAAATATGTTTCGTTTGTTGTCGAAACACGATCCTTATAGTTAGAGCACATAATAATAATTTCCTATTTCATATTTATAACCAAGTATAAGAGTCAGTCACGTGACGTGTGCGTGGAGAGGATATTGTTTATGTCTTTGGGAATCAAACATTTTATAATTTATGTCACAATTATATATATATATATATATAAAGCAATTGTGCATACATATATACATATATATGTATGTATATATATATATATATATATATATATATATGCCATGGCGTACTAATAATAATAACAGTATTTAATATGACTTTTGGGGTGCATATTGAGGAATACAGATCTACGTACTTATATGAAATTGTGAATAAAAATGTCCTGATATTATGTCAGTCGTCGGCGACATACACTGTTGTAAATTGTGTGTGTGTGTGTGTGTGTGTGTGTGTGTGTGTGTGTGTGTGTGTGTGTGTGTGTGTGTGTGTGTGTGTGTGTGCAGGCGCGCGTGCGTGCGTGCGTAAAGATTATAAAATTATATAATTAACTTACGTTTATGCTAATGCTACCTGCTTTATTAGGTGTTTTAATTAATATTTAATTACTGCACAAATCATCTGATAATGTTATTACGTGGGCATTAGAAAGGCGTTTACAGCTATATAAAAACATGTTAGCAGTGGCAACAGATGGGGAAGCAGACCTCTAAGAACAACTAATGAAATGGATGGCCATATTCAGCAGGGTCTGACAATCAGTTTGGAGAAGACGGAGGCGACGTGGGTTGGGAAGGAATACAAAGACATGGATACACACAGACAGTTTTGTATACCTGGAGGTTGACGTGACAGAGAGTTTGGTGAGATGTCGGCTGAAGTGGGCGGTACACATAGAACTAATGGGGGGAAAACAGCTAGCGAAGAAAGCGGATACATGGAAAGTGGACGGGGAAAGGAGGCAAGGAAGCCTAAGATTGCGTTGGGAAGATTGCTTTAACAAGATTTAACTAGATTGCCAACCAGAAAATTACTCTGGATGGCAGTTGGACAAGGAAGCCTTTTGGCTTATCGAGAGTCCAATACTTGTTATCTACATGTATCCCGCCTTTTTAAGGTGTGTGTCGATTTTATTTTTAAACATATTCACGCTACTAGCACCAACACAATCAGGAGATAATATGTTCCATTCATTTACAGTCCTTTGTGAGAATGAGAACTTTCTTATATATAATCTACACTGCTCCTTTACTAATGTAGCTTCATGTCCTCTGGTCCTTCTATCTTTCTTAACTGAGAAAAAAAAAATTCTATCAATATTTTCATAACCATTCAATATTTTAAACACTTCTATGTGATCTCCTCTCAATCTCCTGGTCTCTAGTGTTGTTAAACCACATTCTTTTAGGCGTATTTCGTAACTAAGATCCCTCAGATTTTGTATCATTTTAGTCGCTCTCCTCTGTACTCTTTCTAGCATATCTATGTCCTTCTTGCGATATGGCCTCCATGCTTGTATACAATATTCTAAATGACGCCTAACTATTGTTTTGTACAGCGGTATTATTAGCTCTTTTTCCTTATACTTTATGTTTCGCCTAATTAATCCAAGGATTTGATTTCCCTTTGAAGCTGCAATTCCGCACTGCTCTGAAACCTTCATATCAGCACTAATGGTTAACCCTAAGTCCTTTTCTTTTACAGTAGTACTTAGAACAGTACACCCCATTTTATATTTTACCTCTTCATTCCCATGACCTGTGTGGAGGCATTTACATTTCCCAAAATTGAACAGCATTTGCCACTTTTCAGACCATTTGATCAACCTATCAAGATCATCTTGTAAATGCTGTCTGTCTCCATCACTTTTAATCCTTCTAAACACTTTTGTATCATCCTCAAATTTTAACACCTTGCTTGTTATATCATCGTCCAAATCGTTGATATATATTAAGAATAATATAGGTCCTAGTACTGATCCCTGTGGTACCCCACTCAATACCGATTTCCAGTTTGAAGCCTCCCCATCAACTACTACACGTTGTCTTCTGTCATTCAGCCATTTTTCTATCCAGTTTATTATACCATTTCCTATGCCATGGGCCTTTAGCTTAAGGAGTAATCTTTGATGTGGTACTTTGTCGAAAGCTTTTTGAAAATCTAAATAGATGATATCTACTGGTGATCCCTCATCTACCCACCTAGTGATGTCTTCCAAAAAACATAACATATTTGTTAAGCATGACCTCGCTTTTAAAAACCCATGTTGAGATGGGTTTATCAAGTTATGTTTAACAAGAAAATCCACCATGTGATCTTTAATTAGTCTTTCTAATAATTTGCAAATCACTGATGTTAAACTCACTGGTCTATAGTTCTCTGACTTGTTTCTCGAACCTTTTTTAAATAACGGTATAATGTTTGCCTCTTTCCATTCTAAAGGAACCACTCCCTCTTCTAATTACAAATTGAAAACTGTTGCAAGCGGTGTGCTAATTTGTTCTACAATTTCCAATAGTAGTTTGGGCGGAATCCCGTCCACTCCAGGTGATTTATTATCCTTCATAGCCCTTATTTTCTTAGCTACCATTTCCGAGGTTACAACTAACTGTCCTAAATAGTCTGAATCTGCCCCCTTGAACTTAGCCTCTGGTACTGGCAGTGAACTAATATCTTCCCTGGTAAACACTGAACTAAAATACTCATTCAGGTCTTCTGCCATTAAGAATCCCTCTGATATTGTATTTCCAGCACTATCTTCTAGAGGACCGACCTTATCCTGAACTTTCTGTTTGCTTCGAATATACGCATAAAAACTCTTACTGTCATGTTTTATATTACTAGCTAATTTTTTTTCATAGCTTCTCTTTGAATTTCTAATTTCAGCTGTAGCTTGATTAAGTGCTTCTTTATAAATGTTGTAGTCTTCATCATTTCCAGTACATCTATATGACTTCCACATCATTTGTTTATACTTAATTTTTCTAATGGCTTCTTTCGATAAGTGTTTCTTTTTAGACCGTTTCCCTTGTTTTTTGAAAGGTACAAATTTATCGACTATGCACTTAATTTCACTATTTAAGATATTCCAGCATTCGGTTGCTGTCTTATTCTTCAGTGTGTTATTCCAGTCTATCTTTGCTAAATATTTCCTCATGTCCTTATACCTTCCTTTGTGGAAATTTCTCCTATACTGCTTTTTACTATTCCTTTCTGATTTTACTTTGATGGTAAAATGTATCTGGTTGTGATCACTACTCCCCAGTGGCTCACATATCTTGACATTGTCAACTAATTCTTTCTGTGAGGACAAAACTAAGTCTAACACATTCTCTCCCCTGGTTGGTTCTAGCACATGTTGAGAAAGGAAACTATCTTGTACTAAAACTAAAAACTTGTGGTCCTCACTCCCCATACTCTGTAGAGATTTCCATTGTATATGCCCATGGTTAAAATCCCCCATAATAATACAGTTCCGTTTGCTTACTTCCCTTATAGCGTTTTGTATTTTTTCATTCTCTTCTATGCTTATGTTTGGACTTCGATAAACTAACCCAACTGTTAACGTTGAGTTTCCTGTAACTATGTTACACCAAACAGCTTCTTCGCAATCTGCTTCTCTTTCTAATTTTATTTCATAAGCCTGGATAGATTCTTTAATATATAAAATAACTCCACCTCCCTTTCTTCCTATTCTATCTTTCCTAAACATTACATATCCTGTTAGTCCCAATTCGGCATCTGATATATCAGTGGTGGCCCACGATTCGGTTATACCTATTATGTGAGGGTCAATATCTTCTACCATAATGTTTAGTTCACTTCTTTTGTTTACTATGCTCCTTGCATTTAAACAAATGCATTTATATCCTGATTCAGAACAGTTTTCCAGGCTGTTCTTTGCCGATTTATTTCTGCTGTCTTTATCTATGCCTCCAGTTTCAGGCTTCTCTGTGAATCCCCCCTGCGAATCTAGTTTAAATAGATGCAGCCTGTCCCACTGTCAACAGATTGCAGCAAGTTCTCTGAGAAAACTGCTGCCCCCTTTCCACTTAGATGTAGGCCATCTCTCATGTACATATCTTCCCTCCCAACAAAGTATCCCCATAAATCTACGAATCCCACCCCCTCTTCTTTACACATCTGCTCAACTAGTGCGTTGATCGCCATCCTCTTGCAGTTTCTATATGTCGGCCCCCTTCCTCCCATTACTGGCAAAATTCCTGAGAGGATAATCTGTTCTACTCTTGTCTTCTTTAACTTCTTCACTAACTGTCTGTACTTCTGAACTATCCCAGTTGTTCCCTCCCTCTCTGCGTTATTTGTCCCTACATGTACTAGTATAGACCCTCCCTTGCCATGCCCCAGTACCTTCTCTACCCTTTCAGTTACATGTTCTATCCTAGCCCCCGGTAGACAAACAACGACGTCCTCCCCCTCGCTTAGAGTCTTATCTGTCTTTCTCATAATCGAATCGCCCATAAACACCCTCTCTTTCCTCATTGCCCCCTCAATCACTGCCTCAGTGTAGCTCTTTCTACGGTTTGCATCTGTCTGGTTGTAATCTTGTTCCCCTGTCTTCTGCTCTCCCGTCACAATCTCGTCCGTTCCATTCTTTCCTGACGCTGTTTCTCTTGTCACCTTTCTTCCTGTCATCGTCCCTCCCGACTTCTCTTCTGTCACATGTACTCTCACTTCCTTTCTTCCCGTCATCTTTCCTCCCATTGCATTTCCTTCTCTCCTCTCCCGTCTCTTTTTCCCTCCTACCTCTTTCTCTCCTGCCACCTTCACACCTGTCACATTTCCTGCCGTCGATCCTCCACTTTCTTCCCCTCCGATCACCTTCCCTCCTCTCAGTCTCCTTTCCTCAGTCTTGTTGCCACTACTCTGCTCCTTCAGTTTCACAGTATTCCCAACTTTATCCCTGTCGTCTCTCTCCATTCCATCTGTCTCCTTGCTGATTCTCATCTCCATCCCCTTCACAATATCTACCAACCTAGCTACCTCTTTCTCCAGACATTTCACCTTCCAACACCCCACGCACTGAAAGGTGAATCCCTCTTCCTTGGTTTCTGTCCATGACTTCGTACAGCCGGATAAGGCAAAATCTACCCAACTGTGGCAGTCGTCGCACACCAAGTGTCTCTTTGCCTTGACTTGCCGCTTGCAAGGCGCCATATCAGAATGTATTTAATAATAATAATCTAATTAGCTATTTAAAATAGTTTTGTCAACTGTGTTTACACCATTCACTGTCTATGTAGTCTTTAAGAAGACTGTTTTCTGTGCACAAATGTTACACTTTTCGTAAGATTGCGTACGCTAGACTGCCTTATTTATTTAGGTTATACAGCGCCCTAGCGAATAAGAGAGACACTAGCTACATAAACTTAGTTCGCCCGATTATCGCAAATGCTTAATTTTAACAACAAAGCTACCTTATCAAAATGTCTAGCAGGTACTGACTTACACAGATATTATCTTATGTAGGTAGTTTATGGTTGTTACTTTATCACCTATATATTATACCACATAACGAGGTTTGTTCAATCTTGTTTACAAACTTATCGTAGCCGTAAGCTAACGTACCCTATTATCACTCACTAGACTAAAGTGTCCTAAAATACTTTATCTAACTAACTTTAAGCACAACTGCTACTCAATATATGTTTACTGCTACTTTATGAATGATATTAAGGCAAGAATAATACTTATCAATCAGTAATTCCACTTGCTTATGAACTTTGATACACCACCAATTTCAACGATCTATCTCCGCCAAATATAGCCTCGAGGTGAGACTTTGAAGGATTGGGAGAGGGGTGGAGAAGGAAAGCGAAAGACAGTGGTGAGTGGAGACGGTTCGTTGGAGATAGCAGTAAAAAGGCAGTGAGGGGAGGGACAGAAAAGAAAGGAAAACCCAGAAATCAAGGTCCGCCTCACCGTGGCCCACATACACAAATGTATGCTTTAATATGAACATGAACAGTTATTATGCAAACAAAATGTACTATGCTGGACCATACATCAATTATATTCAATTCAAACGTTGTTGAGAAATTGTCCAAATGAGGAAGGAAGTGAGAGTTACAAATTAGTATAATAAATATATTTAAAAAACTGCAGAATATGACATATAGTATTACATACATAATACAAAAAAAGTAGTTTGCTGCATATATACCTGCATACATTTTGTATGCATATGATACAAACATTCATAGATTGTTCATGTTACTTGACTATTGTTGTTTTTTCATTAGTCAAGTGTATCTCCTGGAGTATGCAATGGAAGACATTACAGACTATGCAACTCCTAGAAATGTCATAATTGTCATAACACATACATATAATATGATTATTGGTGTATTTGTTATGTTGTATCAGACATAAGTTGTCGACCTGTAAATAATACATATAGTCAACCATCGCTTTACGGTAACCTCGGTAATACAGCCACCTCGCAATTGAGGTCACTCTACGACAATTCTACATAGAGTAAAGTATAAGAAAGTAGTCCTGCTAATAAGATCACCTCGCTAACCAGGTCGCTTTTGCTCAGACCCAATGGTGACCTTCATAATGAGGTTCCACTATAATTGCTTTTTACTATATTCTAAGACTATTTGTTGATAGAACAATAACTGCACTTTATATAGTTCACTGTGTTCAAAGTTTGCAATCAATTTTATATAACTCGTTAAACACAAGATATTCCTTTCAGCTGCAGCAAACAACATACAATACACCTGTTTAGAAATATAGCACACAATAATCACTCATTATCCACACAGACATCACACACAAAGTAGTTATTGACCGCTGCAGAACACTGTCGCTGCTTGGTCTGATTCTGGGCACATGTGATGTGGTACTGCCAGTGGCACCAGTCACATCTCATCTGCAATATATACGTTTTATTCAGCCATAGCCATATTGCAAGACAATGTTTGGTATATATTGTCTATATGTATTGTATAAGGCTTGTTATATCTCATAACTTTATATGTGCAGGTTTGTTTATCTAGTTCATTTGTTTTCCAAGTTATAGCAATATTAAATTTATTAATAATATATATATTGTAGCATTTTAATAAATGGTAAATACTACTGAAGAGACATTTACTTTATAATAATAACTTAATTTAGTGTTTTAAATTGGGCTGTGTTAAAAAATAAATGCTAATAACAACTATACAGTTAGTATTTTATAATATTTGGGTTTTATTTGTTGAGGAAAATAAACTGGAAATTGAAAGATGAGATTATAAAGTGTACATTTCTGACATCACAACATTGATGGGACATCACCTAGACACGTATTTTTGGCTCGTGTGCAGAATAATTAATCACTAAATCACCAGTAAGGTGTTTCAATGCAGTACTATTTACCAAACAAATTGATGAAATACTCATCCTTCACAGAATGCTAGTAGTTATATAAAGGACAAAATCCCACCACAATAAAGGTAACCCTTTTATAGATATTGGAAGAACTAAACAACAGACGATTGCAATACTCAGTGAGATGTCCATAAACCAGGAGTATATTGTGCATCTAGTGACATACCAGCTGGATTTGAACCAGCCACAAAACACTTATATATTGCATTCGATTATTGAAGTATACAAAGAAATTATAACTATCTATATGACGAGTGTGGACAAAAGTCAGCTCTTTGATCGAGATATACAATGGAAGATATTGCCTATTTCTAAAATTGGTAACACAGAGTTATGCACTTGCTTCACCTGAACAAGACACCGTAAGAGCATGGTAAGACAAGACTAGTACATGAAACCAAATTCACACAGGTTTTATTCACAATATATTTTATTCACAATGCACACATATATACACAGCTATATAAATGAGTACATAACTATAGGCACCATTGAATCTACATACATGACTAGCTTTCAAACTGTAATACCTAATTGCAGTGAGTGTTGCTGAATGCTTCCCGGAGACTGTGTTGGTGTTGCAGTTAACAAGTCTATCATTGGCTGAAGTACTAGGAGCATCCCCAGTGACAGTTATATTTTTCTCATTGACATTACAAAAATGTCCAAACTTCATTCGTAAGTAAAATTAAATAATACAAAAATATAACTGTTAAAGTTTATCAGTGCACTTAAGTAATATGTGTCTTGAGGTTTGAACTGCATAGCCATTATAAATGATGTCACATCCATCTTCTGACTGCATGTTCCCAGTTGGTCCAGTTGCCCTGCAATCATAAAAAATACGTTCATTAACATGATTGTGCTATATTATACGAAACATTGTGCTGTGCAGTTTCTCTCAATGCATGCTGAATGGTTGAAACGAATGAATAGCTTTTGTGCAGAATGTGTAATGTAGTGCTGGTTCGATACCAGAATTCTTCGATATCGATCGATACCAGAATTGTGTTCGATACTCGATACTTACGTTGTATGTCTAATTCATATACAGTATAGATCCCAATAGAAACACACTATCCATCTAGACTAGTGGCATAGAAGCACACACTGTTTTTCATTAGGGAAACATGTGTAAAAGTAGATTTTTCATGAATGAATGCATGCTAGACATAACTGATGGCAATACTATTGCTAGCGCCACCTTGCAGGTGCGTGTGTGCCTTTAGCTGCAACATGTTGCATTTTTGTCTAGTGTCGATGTTGCACCAGTCAGTTTGGTAGACTGACTATGTGTGTTTGAAAAAGTGTTGCCTGGTACCACTTTTGAGAAACAAATAGTCGTGCACCAAAGTCTTAGCACACGCTCTGAGCGTCTATTGGGAACTATAGTAGTCTATACGGTACACCTATTCAATTTTCAACTTAACCATTGATACATACAAAATGTACAGCTACATTTGTCACACTACATGCATGAACATACATCCGCACAATAATTATTTTGTCACTGGGCAAACTTGGGTTTCTACTTTACCCTCGTTCTGACGTTCATGAAGAATAGTCTAAATTTTACATGGGTCTACCTAAAAAAATTCATATAAAAAACTTCTGAGTATATTTGATTATTTTTTTTTACTCATTAGTTTATATACATGGCTACATTTCTCTAATTGGACATTGACACATACAACCACTCGGAAATTAGCTAGTAGTAGGGCCAAAAAATATATTTTGTTTGCATTTATTTTATGTAAACTTTAAACAGTTATATCTTCATGATTATTTGATGTTATGCAAATATCATCACTGCATAATAATAAAGGGTCTTTTTGGCAACAAAATGATAGCTCAATAATATTTTTGCGATACGTATTAGCGAAGTTGTGATTTTTTTTAAACACCCCTACAAATAGCTCAAAATTGTGTACACCGTGGAAGTTTACCATTGGTCACCTGCAGGGTTAAAAACGTTTGTGCTGTTAGGATATCCAAGAACACACTCAGCTATATTATTGGAACTTACCTTTAAGCACCAGTTGGCTCTTTCACAGATGGATACTGCATGGACAGAAGATTTGCGACTAAAAAATAGTGCATATCACGTGGTAGGTTTATATACATGTATATATTATATATGTTGTTACAAAAGTAAATTAAGACTTGCAGAAAACAATCAAGCCATAGTATCAATTTGGCCTATTATATACAATAATTATAAACATTTGTTAAATAGTACATTTCAATTAAATTAACTGTATATACCAAGGGGTCTACACATATTATTTAAATATTATGTACGACTCGTATGGCTAAATACATTATTTCATAGACTATTTGATATTTCATTTGGTGGCTATGGCACTACTACTAGTCAGTAGTCTGTCGACTCTGTTCGACTACGTGAGTACCGGGTATGTCTGTGACTGTGTATCACTACGGCCATGACTATCCTGCATGCACTATCCAATGTTAAACCTATCAATACTATTACATTTACATCCTGGCATCCAGAAGAATATTCCACAGTTTGTTGCACATGCGCGGTTTAAAAGGGTTGATAAAAACAGGGTTGATAAAAACAGCGTTTATTTTTTTATTCTTTTTTTAAGGTGTGTCTAGGTAGTATTTTTTACCCAGACCTCAACTGCCGCTTAGAAGGCTGTGACGGTGCTGGCCGAGGACGCTTTGTCGGGGAAGAAGGAATGGAGGTGCGTGTTTGTTCTGGAGTGATGCAGGAGGAGCTTGTTGGGCTGTCCCCTGGTGATGCGGTTGTTTGTTGTCAGTGTGCCCTCAGTTGGCGTGATGTCCACAAGTCCACTCATTATCCTGTGCATAAAGGTGGCCTTGTTGACAGTTCTTCTTTCTTGGAGGGTCTGTAGTTGTAGTCTGTTTACAAGTTCTGTGGCACTGGTATAGTGGCTAAAATCATGGTAGATTCTCCTCGCGGCACGGCGCCAGACAGCTTCGATGGTGTTTACCAGGTGTTGCTGGTGGGGATCCCACACGACAGAGGCGTACTCCAACACGGGGCGGACCAGTCCTTTGTAGCAATGTGAGTGCAGCTGTGGAGGGCACCTTTAAGCCAATTAAGGTGTCTGTATATGAAAGCACTTGTACGGTTTGCCTTGGCAGTGGTGGTCTGTATGTGGTTTGCCCAGTGGAGGTCAGCGGTCAGCGGTCAGCTCTACACCTAGGTGTTTGGCGCTGGTGACTCTCTCCAGGGCCTGCTGATGGAGTGAATACGTTGCTATGATGGGCTTGCGCTTCTTTGTGACAGTTAGGACGTGACACTTGGATATATTGAAACTCATCTGCCACTTCCTCTCCCATTTCTCCAAGCCCAAGGTGTTGAGGTCTTGTTGTAGTTGGTGAGTGTCGGCTGTGCTGTGGGTGGTGTGTTGAGGTCCTGTTGTAGTTGGTGAGTGTCGGCTGTGCTGTGGATGGTGTGATACAGTATTGTGTCATCAGCGAATAGTCTAGCCTTGGTTTTAATGTTATTGCACAGGTCGTTGATGTAAATGACAAAGAGAGCTGGGCCGGCCCTAGGACAGACAAACAAAACTTTATGTATTTGTATTTTGACTGGCAAAATGTCCTATGGACACATCACGCCACTTTAAATTGCCTTTGTAACGCATCTTTTGTGATATACTTCGATGCCGCATAGCGTATCCTCCTCTTCCTGCTGTCATTGTTTGCAACCGTTGGATAGTCTACGCCATTGTTAATGTAGTGCATGAACTGCTCGTAAAACATTTCTGCGTTCGTTTTAACACAATTCATACTGTCAGTTTAGACGGTAAACGGAAATGACTGACTCGCGCATGCGCAGAAACGCCACTCGGATATTATTTAACGGGGGTGCCGCGGGGTGGGAAGCGTAAACGTACCCAATGGCAACTAATGACAACAACCGACTCGCGCCTGCGCAGAAACGTCACCCGGATATTATTTAACGCCGGATAAATGTAAGCGTCACAACGTCTCCGAAGGCGTACCACAGCCTGCAAGAGCAGATGATATTAACTACGGACATTCAACTCCCTCGTGACATCCCCACCGCGTTTGTTATTCAATAAGCAACAACAATATAAAGAAACCTGTATCAAATATTATATGAGTGACAAGAATATATATATAATTATGATTATTAATAATTAATCAATTCTTGTTTAACTAGTTTAAGTGATACAAATAAATTGATGCACGCGATCACATTAAGAATAGGTGCAGTTTAACGTCCAGTTGTTTGCACCTATAATATGCATGAAACATTTGAAAGTACTGACCACAATTCACGCATCAACGTTTGTTCCAGGATCCCATCACACGCGTTCTCCTGACGCGACGCGGTCAGGAAGTCGAAAGCCTGTAGAGGCGGGTAGATCAGAACCTGCAGCTTGATCCGAGGCCCCCAGTTCATGTCCCGGAATTTCAAAGTTATTGCAGCGGCTAAATTTCCTCCCGTACTGTCTCCTGAATGCCAAAGAACACGTCATGATAGGAATTAGCACTTAAAGTGACGTACGGTGAATGACAATAGATCCTGAGCCATATGTATGTATGCATGTTGATTCCGTATATATTGATATGAAATGAATTGTTGGCCTTCAGGATGAAAATAATTTTTGTGTAACAACAGAGCGAGCGCCTAGCGGTTAAGCTAGGTGGTTATACAAACTGTTCCCCCTCCTAGTCTGCACACCCCCTTTGAATCGCCTCAACCCTTAATAAGCTGGCCCAAAATACCCATTCAGTCCGTGTCAGTTACGCGGCATCCTATTGGCCAGCAGCGGGCGCGGGAAAAAAATTGTGGGCAGGAGACGATGCAGGGTTTCTCGTCACTTCATTTCGCTTCGCCATCGTGAAAACTTCAGATTTGACTACGAAATTTTGAAAACCAAAAGTTGTATTTGTTGTACGTATAGCGTGTGTTAGTTACTTCCATATTAGCATACATAATGCAAGATAACTAAATATGGATGTTACATGAATGTTGTAAGATAGGTTTTTTTTTATCCCCCACTTTTGTATATATCAAGCTGAATTACTGTAGCTAGTACTATAGAAAGGTGTGCAGTCTGCACACCAGGTATCTTTTTCCCTTGTGTTTTATATACTGTAACCATATTACAGTCGGTATGCTGTAATTTAATATAACAGCAATCAAGGGTTTTTTGGTAAATGTCTAGTATGATTATTCTAAATGTACAAAATGTGTCGTACATAACATGTGTGGTCCATCACTCTGTAATCTGGATGTACCTGGCTGTGCAAAAGATGTGACTATTGTATATATTATATGTGCACAGTGGCAATCCCTGTGTTAATACATTTGATTGCCCAATACCAACCTACCCAATAGTTGGCGTAAATTCAGTACAAACAGAGAAAGGGCTGCATGAACATAACATGGATACACCGGGAATAGGGGGGGGGGGGGGGTACCGAGTAGAGTAGTACACGAAAGATGTGTTCTGGGGCTTGTCGGTACCTGAACATACACAACATGTTCGCATGTGTGTACGTGTGCATGTGTGAACGTGTGCATGTGTGTACGTGTGCACGTGTGCATGTGTGCATGTGTGCATATGTGCTTGCGTGCTTATATGAATGCATTGTATGCATTCCATGCATGCATGAATGCTTATATTTTAGTGCAAGCGCACATTTACGTTTGTACATATAAGTACATATATTATGTATGTATACGTATGAATATGTTTGTACACGTACGTAAGCATATATATGCACAACACGCCCGCATGTATGAGTGCGCGCACACACAAACACACACGTGCACACACGACCACACGAACACACACACGCTCGCACAAACACACGCAAAGACAAACATACACACACACACACACACACACACACACACACACACACACACACACACACACACACACACACACACACACACACATACTCACACATACACACATGTATATGTGTACGGAGTTTTGCAGTCATCAATGTTTGATTACATGTTGGTATGGTACGTATGCTACGTCAGCTACTCACACAATAGATGCAATTACGATGTTCGAAGCTATCGCCAATCTTCGCATGTTAGTGTCGGCAACGCCTGTTCATAATAATAACAGCATATACGCATCATTGATCACGTTGGTAGTATCAATGCTGGTACTGATGTTAACTGATGTTAGTTGCACCCGTATCTAGAGATCCGTCACTCCTTCCTTCCAAAGGGCTCAAGTCGTGGTGTACGGAAGCAAATTTAGATTGACTCGCATATATACCTGTAATATGTATGTTACGTTGTATTCAAGTAAATTATATGATGATCTACAATTACTACTTCGTGGTTGATGAGATACCAACGTACAAACTTCGTATCCTACATTAATATGTGGTCATAGCGATATTTAAGACGAACAACTTGTCGTTAACCATTATGTAGTTACCATATTTCTCCAAAGAAGTGAAAAAGCAAACTTGTAAAAAAAATATAAAAATAATCACCTTTATGTGTTTGTACATAGCTAACTGGTAGACCAGAGACCAAAAGATCAAGGAAGCGATTAATATATAAACATGCCTTTCCAAAAAACACAAAACATAAAGACGCATAATTTGCGTATTTATCTATAGAAACATGAATATAACAAATTGGTTTAACATTTCTCAATACTGTTATTTGGCCTGTTTTGATTGTGTAGCGGAATGAACATGGGACTCTCTCGTGTTGACTATCACTACAAAGTGGGTTATACCAGTGTGGTCGTAAAAATAGCTTACACTGGACTACGTGAGTTTGTTGTCTATAATAGTTTTGCTACGTAAGCGCTATCAATTATTATTATTATATGTTTCGATTTTTAAAAACAAATTCGCTTTAGATTACATTGATCATGGAGGAAGACGTAGTTGGAAATATATAAATTCACCTGGAGAGAACACTACCCAGCCACCGACGTACATGTACACCAGTCCTCCGCGTGGTCTGTCCTGGGGAGTTGTTGGCTGGTACAATATCACTTCAACACCATTGAACACCTCGTGCGTCACCTATAATGGGAATTTAACTGGTTGGTAGTTTCACCATCTGAAGAGATCAGGTCAACGAACAAAGTGAATCGCAATACGTAGTTATATAAGGCAGTATAAATTGCGATTTTTTTAATACTCCTCTACTTGGTAGAGGTAATTGTATACAGTAATTGATTATGATTAATTATAATGCATTTGACATGATTGAGATAGAAATGTTAACAGACTTACGTGCAGTATTTACTGTAATTAATCATCTTAGTTAAATTTGTTCCGAATTAAAAATACGTGATTCCCGGTCGAAATAGTATACTTTTGAATTTCACTTTTGACGGCAGACAAAAGTACGTTACCAAGCGACAAAGAAGCGGGACTCAGTTGTGAATTTCAATGACGTCGGTTGACTGAGCTACTTGTGCAAAGATATTATATATTACAAGGATCTTCAGGTGGCGGAACTGGCTTCGGGAAACTTGGCGGCGGCATCGCCATCATATGACGCGTAACGATATCGTCGTGAGCGTGATGTCCGAGACATTTCATTATCACTGCCTGTAGAAATAAAGTAATAGTGTTTTTGGTTACCGTAATAAAACACGTATACGCCAAAACAGGCATTACCCTTGCAAAATATTGTGTAATTACTAGGCTATGTTTCCAAGACAACAGAAAGTGTTCCATTAATTGTAGTATAGTCGTCTTGAGCCATCTTCAGTGACTGTTTGGTTTAACTACTAAATTCCCTCAAGAGAATGGTCACTGCGAACAAATAAATGTGTCACGTGACCTCTCGATAATAATTATTTTTGAAGGTATAGGTATATACATTGATATAATTGTTGTACATCAACATATATATATATAAATAAATATATATATATATATCTACATACACTTTGGCGAACTCTCCAGGTCACGTTAACATTCACCAAGCCAGTTATATTTTTTCGAAACCGGTGGCGAACACATTTGATGATTACCCACATAGGATATGCAGTTACGTGTAATAGACGCGTTCACTGACGACTATATAGCTGCACGATTGTCTTTAGCTTTTAGTCCTGTAGGAAATGTCAATGACCAGGATATTATTGATTAATAAACAGTTCCCTTAGAAATGATCAAAAGAGTTATTGGACATTCAGAAACAAACAACCAAAATCAACACGATATAACTTAGATTTGTGTACTCACAGAGATGATATGTATGTGTGAATATGTTGTTGACTTATTGCACGAAGGAAAGTTTATACATGTCAGTATGTACAGAGGTACCTAAAACTTTTCGTGTACACTTATCCAAACACTCACTTTCTTCAAAAAACTAAAAGAGGCACGAAAACTCTCCGCTTCATCGAAATCCTCGCTTAACTGAACATCGCTAGTGAACTTGAGAACAATCTCCGGCGTCCAGGGAAATCTACCCTTTGGCAAGGGACAGGGATAAACGCGGGATTCGATGCATCTTTCAATCCCAGTGCGCCGCCGGATAGGTGTTGGCCATCGGCGTAATCCTGATACGGTTTTCAAGAACCCGACAGACGTCAGCAGCCAAATACACACGGCGAGGTTCACTGTCGCCATTTCTGTGTTGAGGTAATTGTAAACAATATAACACGTTCCACTTGAGTAGAGCATGTTCTGTTATAAGCGATATAAACCGGCAAATGTAAACGATTCACTTGAACTATTAATATAGAAAATAATACATAATGTTTTATTTTGCAACATATGGGCCACTTAATATATTTTTGTATTACGAACATATATGGTCGGATGTTCTGGAGATAGTTGCACTCATAGAAAACAACAACAACACCAACTACTACTACTAATAATAATAATGCTACTGCTACTACTACTACTAATACTACTACTACTACTACTACTACTACTACTATTACAACCACTACTACTACTACTACCACTACTACTACTATTACAACCACTACTACTACTACTACTACTACTACTACTATTACAACCACTAATACTACTACTACTACTACTACTATTACTACTACTACTACTACTACTACTACTACTACTACTATTACAACCACTACTACTACTACTACCACTACTACTACTATTACAACCACTACTACTACTACTACTACTACTACTACTACTACTACTACCACTACTACTACTATTACAACCACTACTACTACTACTACTACTACTACTACCACTACTACTACTACTATTACAACCACTACTACTACTACTACCACTACTACTACTATTACAACCACTAATACTACTACTACTACTACTACTACCACTACTACTACTACTATTACAACCACTACTACTACTACTACCACTACTACTACTATTACAACCACTACTACTACTACTACTATTACAACCACTAATACTACTACTACTACTACTACTACTACTAATACTACTACTACTACTACTACTACTATTACTACTACTACTACTACTACTACTACTATTACTACTACTACTACTACTACTGCTACTGCTGCTGCTGCTGCTTCTGCTACTACTACTACTACTACTACTACTACTACTACTACTACTACTACTATTACTACTACTACTACTACTACTACTACTACTATTACAACCACTACTACTACTACTACTACTACTACTACTACTACTACTACTACTACTACTACTACTAGTACTGCTGCTGCTGCTGCTTCTGCTACTACTACTACAACGACAACAAGAGAAGCTGCAAGTTTGCTAGAATAGCATTGTTCGAAGAGTCACAAAAATGTTGTACAAAGGAAATATTAATAACCTAAGGAAAGAGGTTGTTGTGTAGTAGATCGTAACAGGAAGTTTGTAATGAATCCGGATGAGTTCGGCAGGCTATTTGGTGAGAATGGGAAATTACAGATTAGAACATTGGCGAAAAACGTGATGGTCGCAGGGAAAACGAAGACCTCATCTGAGATGGGAGGACTGCGTGACGAGAGATCTTAGTACATCGGCATACACGCATAGACGCATGTACGCGCGTAAACCCGTTCGATCGCACGTTTTCATGCAGACAGGCATTCAGGCGGTCAAGCAATGTGTTCACAAACCCATTCACCCAGGCACGCATACACGAATAAACATATACACACATACACACATACACACATACACACATACACACATACACACATACACACATACACGTATGTTCGTATGCATGCACACGCTATCACGCATACGCACATTAATATAATTATACTTGCACACTTCCATATGCAAATTTGAAATAAACAGTAATGTTTATGTTTCGTCTGCTTATATGCACACATAGGAATATGGTATTATACCTATACATTGTATTCACAATTGCATAATACATGTAGGGCCTATTCACTCATGCACCCACAAATATTTAATTATTACTGATAAAAACTGGTTTGTCGAACTTACCGTCGTCGTTTGCACCTCATGGACGCTGGCTACGTTAGTTGAGCCGGTGCGGTTACGCACTGGATATATCAACTGACAGTATCACTATCGCACAGCCAATTAAAGGTATGGGCGCGTCCAAAACAAGGAAAGAGGTGTGCCCAGACTCCCTCAAAACACACACAAGGTGGCAGGTTTGGTGTCTGTATGCACACATATATGCACATACGCACACGTGTACCCACGATCGGACACACAATCACACATACACACGCACGCACTCGCACACGCGCACACGCTCACACGCGCGCATGCGCACACGCGCAGATGCATACATGCACACACACACGCACACACATACACACACACACACACGCATATATACTCCTTAAACTGCTGTATTAGAGGATCGTTGGCATACAGGCGGATTGATGTTGATCACATTGTTGTCTGCCTTTGGCTAGGTGCGATATTGGATAATTCCGGTTGAATTAGAATATCCTCATCATTTAAAATGCACCCATCAGATATTTATGTACACACATTAATACAATGAAAACAGTATGAAGTAATATTTACTTATGCTATGGCTGGCTTAATTTACATCATGTCGAAAAAAACGAGAAAAAAAAACAATGTATCAATTAATAACGCATTGTTACCAATACGCAATAAAGACAAACGTGCTGAATTGCTCCGATTGCTTGTGTACAATAATCTTGCAAAGACAACAAAAGGCAGGTCGCCTAAATAAAATCAGATAGTAAGCAATGTATAATTAAGTAGAAATCCGTGATGACTAAAAACAGATACATACTACATACCTAAACATAACAGGTAATTTCTTAGTTAGTGTCCACAAAAACAAAATTAATCAAAATGATTTATAACTCCTATCATACATATTCTTATGAATATTCTCTTGATTTCTCTTGAGTGCACAACACGCTTTAATGGTTGCCCGAAGATTTGAGTAAATATTGATTTGGGAATATTTGCGTAAAATGGAACATGATTCAATGAACGGATTTGTTTAAACTTAGAAACGGCAAGAATATAAATCGAACCATTGTGCTCATGACTAAGAGTTATTTCTTCTAAACATTAAGCTACCACCCCCTCATTTTCTGCTAACTACCTATGCCTACATATATGAACCATCAACAGCTTCACTTACTGATAGAAGTTTGGTTTCTTTGTTGATAAGGCACTTACTAGCATATTACCTGCTCGCTAAGCAATTGATTAAAATCAAGGAGTCAGCGACACAGTTATTGTGTTTTCAGTATTTACCTTTGTGCTGGTTGAGTTTACGTTTTCACTTGATTGATTTCTGTATATTGAGTTCGAAGTATTATTACATGTATTTTATACTGCTGAACACTGCCTTGAAACTGGATGTATGAGAGAAACAGCAACAACGTGTGCTGAAGTACAAGTTGATGAGTTTTGATTCTGGATTACTCAGTTGGATTCACAGATTGTGTGTCACTTCATTTACTCAAATTATTGGATATTAAATACCACCCATCCCGTCATCAGTCCATAAAGTAATCATTACGTGTTGACATTCCAGCATAATAATGTTTCATGATTAATATGTTTTAATTAATAACAATTCTTCTACAGTTGAGAAAGGAGAATAACTTTCTTTTCTCCAAATCCGTCCTTTGAGTTCGATCTATACCAACCATACTGTAAAAGCGTGTCTGAAAGTTTTTCGTGACACAATCGCATATATCCTAGATTTACCACTCTGTTAAAAGATGTGTCCGCATGATCTTAAACAAGTCAGTGTAAACCAATTCTTAATGGTAATACACGTAATGAAAATAGTGTACGCTTAAATCACAGGAAACCATGTTAATCAAAGGCGTTGGTCATTGAGAACAGTTAAACATTATCAACAATTACATAGAAAATGGCAGGTGCTTAGATATTCAATATTATAAAGATGTGCGTTTATACCCCGGCGAAATTGTGGAATATTTTCAACTGATATATCACCAAGAGGGAGCACATTCCAAGGCGGAGGCGCTGTAGCTTAGATATTCCTAATTCCGATATTGGTTTGACCTAAGGAACAAAAAAGGAAATCAGAACATGAAGATCAAAGTCGGATAGATTGTTGTACACAAGGATATTAAAGGAATGATAAAATGCTGTTTAAGATTAAGTATAAAAATATATCACAGCCGGCAAAAAAGGCGTTCATTGTAATTTTGTTGAAATGTATTATGGACATGCCTAGCTTCGTGCGTGGCCTAGCCCGGTGACATACAATGCTTATAAAACATACACTATGCACGTTGAAACATAATATAGACCGAAGTTGTTTGGCGGGAACATTGGCGGATCTAGATCGTTGAGAATTGGTGGTGCACAAAAGTTGAAAAACGAGTGTAACTATTGATCAATAAGTAACATTATTACTTTAATGTTATTCATAAAGTAGCAGTAGACTTATAATGAGTAACATTTGTGCTTAAAGTTAGTCAGATACCGTATTTTAGAACACTTGTCTAATAGGGTAACTTAGGCTTCGATACATTTATACACACGATGTAACAAACCTGATTATGTCGTAGAATATATATAGGAGATAAAATATCAAACACAAGACTACTTACATAAGATAATATCTAAGTAAGCCAGAACCTGATATATGCTTTGATTACATAGGATTGCTGTTAAAATTAAGTAAGTTCGGATTATTGTTGATACTGGTGCGGAAATCTCAGTCTACCGTAAAGTAATTAATTGATTGCACTTAAATTAGTTCACTACAGGCAACATTAACGTATGTGATAGGGTACATAGTAAGCTATTTTATAAAAATCTGTTGAAACATAAAGTGTGATGTAGTACACCGGAAAGAGTCTTTCTAAAGACTATCGTAGTTTTAATATATTAATTTCTACCTTGGATAAATTGTAAAACTATACAAAACCATGGCGCTGATAATTGGGTAAATTTCGCAATGTGGGGGTGTGGGAATTCATGGAAGGAGATGCATATGGAGGTATTTTTTATTGTAGAACTTAGTTAATGGTTAGTTTTTATTAAATGTCAGATGCATAGGCCCAAAAATATGCCTTGTGTCCCCCATTATGTCATAATATAGTAACCTAATTGTAGGTAACTGTATCGGGAATGTTAATATTTAAGACTTATTACCGTTATGCCCCCGTCCCCATTCCTACCAACGGCACTTGGGAAATGGAATACTTCTTAGAAATTGTTCATTTGGAGCTTGCATGCACAAATACTTTGATGAAAAGCAAAGGTTTCCAGTAGCAACTTTCTCTGACCACTCTCACTACAGAAGGTAACTATAAGTTCCTTACAGCGTTTCTCGACACAATCTGTTCGTCCACGATCAACTCTCTCCAATCTATCCACACATGCACATGTACGCTGGCATACAATAATAACACGCACACGCGTGCGTACGCGAGTCTTCCGAGTCAGTGACGTGTGACGACGATAGTAATCGCATGGTGGAAGCACTTGTGTTACTTGAGTTTCATTATTGACTACAAGGTGGCAGCACATTATCATTCGACAACGTCGTGGAAGTCTCGTTGCTGGTTTTTCACTACAATTTTTGATCGTTATCTCAAGGTAAACTAGCATATTTTTGATTATGTAGCCCGGTGCGGTAGATGTGGTTGGATAAATTTAACACACGATAGATTATTGTTTGATTGGGTTACGTCGCCACCGGGTTACCTAGCTGTCTGTGGGCGATAATCAAGACTATTTGGCAATCATTTGGGGTATGACCACATTTAGATTTTACATAGGCTGCCATTATAACGTTTCCTTCATTTCCTGCCAAATTTTTCTGACGATTTTATAGAAAATTTCACAGCATATTTAATCTCCATTGAGTTTACGAAAGTGCTATGGAAACAATTATACCTAATTTTTCCGGTGCGTTCTACAAAATAGCCAGTGGCAGTGTGCAAATACGCGAGCGACTAGCGTGTATTTCATGCTATCTCGTGAAAGACCTAATGCAGTAGTGCATTGAGTATATACTGGACTAACATGTTACACGTCAAAGTGATAAAAAAATTCACACATCACACCAAAACGGTATATTTTTTCGGCGGGTAATGGCGCACGAATCCTTAATGTGGTTTTACCCCAAATAGATATGTTTTGCTATCTCGTGAAAGACCTAATGCAGTAGTACATTCAGTATATACTGGACTAACTGGACTGTTACACGTCAAAGTGATCGAAACAAATTCACACATCACACCAAAATGGTATTTTCAAGGGCACTCTTTCGCACGAATCCTTAATGTGGTTTTACCCCAAATAAATCTCCTGAATGTTGCAGATCTTCACGAAAATTAGATTTATATCAAGCTGTACATATAACTAGATTAACCACAAAGGCAAATTTACACTGTCTCTCTAACAGTTAAAATATGCGTCATCAAACTGTGCACACCTCCAAACTAAACAGTGCCTTGAGTTTATTTAAACATGCTTATTCGGTACCTTATACCACATACAACGTTTGCCTGACATTAATCGTACTGAGCACAGTGCCTTATTGATATGGGAGAAAAATATTAACGAAATATATTTTGTTATTTTTTTCATAAAATGTAATTTTTGCAAAAAATACACAAAATCATTATTTTAAACAGCTTTTTATTGGACATGCAAGTTGGCCATCTTCAAGAATTCTTGTGTAGCGTAATGTCCATCAACTATGCTAAATAATATCCAATCATGAATCTTTTTTTTCTTTTGACACCAGTAGGTGTCACAAGCCAGGCATTTCAACAGTATTCACAATATTGAAAGACACGTAGGCGTCTTTTGATGGTAACTACAAGTATATTATAGATAACGCACTAAGACGCGGGATATAAGTTGAGGTGTATACATAGTACATTATGAAACCAAAAATGGGATGCCCAGTAGAATGTACATCTTTTATATCTTTTGTTTCATACAGAGTGTTCAAACATCGCCACATGTCAGTTACTTGGCCACTATATATTTAGCTTTATTACACACATTATTGGAAACAAGAGATACCGCTGACAAAATAGATAATTTCAGAAAGAAACAAATGTTTGACGGACATCCAAGACACGTGATAAAGGTTGCTGACAGTTGTGGCACCCAGTATCTCTCCAAGTACATCAACGAGTCCATTGTCCTAATCATGTTTTATTCAAACATCACCATATTCTTCCAAGGGTATGAAAAAACATTTCCGATGTTAAATATACGGATGTAACTTACAAAATACCTTCAGTAGCTTCTTCCCAAAGTAGTTGATGTAAGCCTACAATTAGTTTAAGCTGCCTTGCCTTGTGCAAACTTTGGTATAATTAAGTTATATTACAACTGAAAAGTGCATGGCCGTCAACAATGATAGCATGCCAGTCCATGTACACCATTTCAACATATGGCACTTCTGTTAGGTGAACAGTTTTAATTTTTATGGCTAAAATTCGAATCATTGCGGTCGCTGCATAGTTGGAGAGGCACACACTGCTATAATATTCTCAGTCACATTCTGGATATGTTTATGCAGATTCTCAATTGTTCTTGTTGTCTCAGTTAGTGTATGTAAAAATTGGTAGAAGTGTGTGGACAACCTGCTTCCTATGGTGTCTAACTTTTCACAAAAATTAGGGGGTGGGGGTTGAATCAAAATGTTGCCTACTTGCCCATTATTGCTTGTTGTGCGATCCAAGTATGATATATACAAGTGCCATATAATTAGAAAGGACAAGTTGGAACAGGAGAAACACTGATGTTAGTTTTGGAGTTAAGATTAAGAAACACGCATTTATAGATGTCGCTTATAAAAATATAAATAATGTAACTTAGACGAAATTCATCTTACTGAAAATTACTATCAATATTGCCGTACGCAATGCAGATTTAAAAGAAACTCCACGTTCTGACACATATATGCAATTATTACACAAGCTTTCGTGGGACTCAGTATCTTAAAACATGCTTGGAATGTAGTTTTTGCCTTCACATCACCTAAATTATCACTTTATTTTCCATGCATATCACCTAATAACTGGCTTATTAATTACTTTTAAAACCCCTTTTAGACGTAACGCTAACAGTATGCAATAGCTGCACGGTATTCTGGTTTCCAAATGCATCCAAAAAACCATCACCTGACGCTCAAATCACATTTTGGCGGTTTTCGTGATAAAACGGACCAAATTTCTAATTTGGGGTAAGGCCACATTTAGATTTTACATAGGCGGCCATTATAAAATTTCTTTAATTTCCTGCAAAATTTATCTTACGATTTTCTAGAAAGCATATTTAACCACCATTGACATAAATGCTGTTGAAAACTCCTGAAATTCTCATACCTCATTTCTTAGAAACATCCATCCAAACCTGACACCCCTCACTTTTGCCTCAATCTGGTGACGGATTTTGAAATATAGGTGTATTCTGCAAAATAGCCACTGTGCGAATACGCGAATGACTAGTGTATATTTATTTCTGTCTCGTGAAAGATCTAATGCAGTAGTACATTCAGTATTCATGCCATGTCAAAGTGCTCGAAAAAAATCATACATCACACCACAACAGTATTTTCAAGGGCACTCCACACTTCAGAATAACGGAAAGAAATCGTCTGATCGCAGGATCCAGTGGTATATTTTAATTATGAGACTTTAGATTCTAATATTAAAAATTTAGACGATTTTACTTTCTGACCTAAGTTCTAACCATGAAAACGACCACTTATAGACTACAGTATATTATAGTATAATATAGGCTACCCACCAAACTTCTCCACATATTAAATATAGTACACTATTCGTAAAATTACTATTGTATAAGTATAGTCTGTATAGATAGTACAGTCTTTATAGCCTAGATACATATTTTGCATAATATATGAACACTACATTATCAAACAATTACATTTACATTCCTGTAACATTCAAGTCACACCAAGACTAATTTAATTTAAAAAAAACTTAAACTCGATATCTTTGCTGGTGGTTCCATGGCTGCCACGTCAGGGCACGGCACTTGTAATTATACTACGTTACCAAACAATCATATCTCTGCTGGTGGTTCCATGGCTACCATGTCAGGGCACGGCACTTGTAATTATACTACGTTACCAAACAATCATATCTCTGCTGGTGGTTCCATGGCTGCCACGTCAGGGCACGGCACTTGTAATTATACTACGTTACCAAACAATCATATCTCTGCTGGTGGTTCCATGGCTACCATGTCAGGGCACGGCACTTGTAATTATACTACGTTACCAAACAATCATATCTCCGCTGGTGGTTCCATGGCTACCACGTCAGGGCACGGCACTTGTAATTATACTACGTTACCAAACAATCATATCTCTGCTGGTGGTTCCATGGCTGCCACGTCAGGGCACGGCACTTGTAATTATACTACGTTACCAAACACTCATATCTCTGCTGGTGGTTCCATGGCTACCACGTCAGGGCACGGCACTTGTAATTATACTACGTTACCAAACACTCATATCTCCGCTGGTGGTTCCATGGCTGCCACGTCTGGGCACCGCACTTGTAATTATACTACGTTACCAAACACTCATATCTCTGCTGGTGGTTCCATGGCTGCCACGTCAGGGCACCGCACTTGTAATTATACTACGTTACCAAACACTCATATCTCCACTGGTGGTTCCATGGCTGCCCCGTCTGGGCACAGCACTTGTAATTATACTACGTTACCAAACAATCATATCTCTGCTGGTGGTTCCATGGCTGCCACGTCAGGGCACGGCACTTGTAATTATACTACGTTACCAAACACTCATATCTCTGCTGGTGGTTCCATGGCTACCACGTCAGGGCACGGCACTTGTAATTATACTACGTTACCAAACAATCATATCTCTGCTGGTGGTTCCATGGCTGCCACATCAGGGCACGGCACTTGTAATTATACTACGTTACCAAACACTCATATCTCTGCTGGTGGTTCCATGGCTACCACGTCTGGGCACGGCACTTGTAATTATACTACGTTACCAAACAATCATATCTCTGCTGGTGGTTCCATGGCTACCACATCAGGGCACGGCACTTGTAATTATACTATGTTACCAAACAATCATATCTCTGCTGGTGGTTCCATGGCTACCACGTCAGGGCACGGCACTTGTAATTATACTATGTTACCAAACAATCATATCTCCGCTGGTGGTTCCATGGCTACCACATCAGGGCACGGCACTTGTAATTATACTACGTTACCAAACAATCATATCTCCGCTGGTGGTTCCATGGCTACCACGTCTGGGCACGGCACTTGTAATTATACTATGTTACCAAGCAATCATATCTCTGCTGGTGGTTCCATGGCTACCACGTCTGGGCACGGCACTTGTAATTATACTACGTTACCAAACAATCATATTTACATTCCTGTTTACAATCAAGTCACACAAAGTCTAATTTAATTAAATAAACTAAAATGACGTCTCCAGCGGCTGCACCACCGCTACCATGTCAAGGCGTCGTGAACACACAGCACTTGTAATTATAACACCTATAATTAAAAATTATTATAGATATATACATGCTCACACACGTAAAATTACGAGTCTTCGGTTGAAGTAATGACACTGGACACAGTCTCTATGAACACTATTTGTACTGCGGCATCTTGAAACAATATTGATTTTACGGTAGCTGCGGAGCTACACGTTGCCACTGCCAGAGATGTCGAGTTTTAGTTTAGTTTGTTTTGTGAATTTTGATCGTTATGGACATGTGTGTGTACATTTTTAATAACGTAAGTCAGACATTTAAAGATCACCCGAATTCATACAGTTTCTGGTTCCGGTAGTAAGTATAATGCAACTTCAAAATCATAATATCAGTAATCACATGGTTAGTTCAGAATTTGTCAAGTCTCAAGATTGATTTTTACACAAAGATATCAACCTAGCTTATATTACTGATTCAGTTAGACTATTCCTTTGTTCAGGCACTCGAAGAGGGAATGCGTTTTTCAAAGATTTAGTTTTGCATAAATAATCCAAGACTCTTTTCCTGATTTTAGTGACACATCCTTCCATTTCAGGGGGTCTAGCGTGGATTGATCATCTTACATTAATACATTTTTACCGTGCCTCTTGTAGCCTTCGTTATACTAATGTGCGTTTTTGTATGTACTTATAGTTTACACTACGATATATAGAATAGATAGAATTTGTCACTATATAAATTATCAAATTTTCTGCAATTTACCTGTCTGTTAGTATCTCTAAAATTACCTACATCTACAGTGCTGACATATCTTGTTTCAGTCGACTGTGGTGCTATCAAAGGCTGTATGTGTCCGAAGTGTCTACAATGACCTGATCAAGTTGCACAAACACATTCGCATTGACAACAACAACTGGTGAGTTGTCTGCACCAAAACAGCGTAGGACATTGAGCCAAGTCACTAAATGTCCACATGTTTGCCTTCAGCAACAAGAGAACACACGTGACAGTGACTCCTGTGGAACAATACTTACAAGTAAGCATACACCAACTCCCTCTTGGTGAAGGCAACCATTGAAGTGTGACCGTTATGGAGTGAATATTTAATGACTCATCTGCGAACTCTGACTTGTGGAAAAAAGTGAAATTGTGTCGAATCGTCTTCTCAGAGTAGAACTTCAAACTGCACATATACATATGGACATCCATACTGTGGAGAAACTTGTAAATGTGACACCTCTGCTCACTGTCTTGTTGTGTGGTGACTAAAAGCTCCTCGTGTGCACCCGGACTGAAGAAAATCCTTCAAATAAGATGCATGTCGTCTACAACTCTGTCAGTATTGTAACATACCTGTGCACCAGAACTAGTGGTCAAAATGTTTAAGGCTGTAATAATATTGCTGAAGTTGAAGACAGAAGTGTGCATCTTCTCTGGTGGAGCGATACACACGGGATGTATATAAAAACATGATAGAACTGGAATTATTATCAATATGTCTGCGAATTTGCACACTCGCATTATTGAGAAGACATTTGTATGTGACACATGTGGAAAACATTTTGTAAAAAACGGTGGCTTAAAGGTACATGTGCGTAGTCACACTGGGGAGAAACCATTCAAATGTGATACATGTGGTGCACAATTCTCACAGAATATTAATTTGAAGACACATATCCGTATCCACACTGGGGAGAAACCCTACAAATGTGATACATGTGGTGCACAATTCTCACAAAATCATCATTTGAAGAGGCATATCCGTATCCACACTGGGAACAAACCATACAAATGTGATACATGTGGTGCACAATTCTCAGAAAATGGCAATTTAAAGATACATGTCCGCATTCATACTGGGGAGAAACCCTACACATGTGATACATGTGGAGCAAAATTCTCAAAAAGTGGTGCTTTGAAGACACATATCCGTATCCATACTGGGGAGAAACCCTACAAATGTGATACATGTGGAGCAAAATTCTCAAAAAGTGGTGCTTTGAAGACACATATCCGTATCCATACTGGGGAGAAACCCTACAAATGTGATACATGTGGTGCACAATTCTCACAGCATAGTTGCTTGAAGAAACATATCCGTATCCACACCGGGGAAAAACCCTACAGATGTGTTACATGTGGTGCACAATTCTCAGCAAGTCGTCCTTTGAAGAAACATGTCCGTATTCATATTGGGGAGAAACCTTACAAATGTGATAGCTGTGGGGCACAGTTTTCCAGAAGTGGTTCGCTAAAGACACATGTAATGCACATTCACACCGGCAAACTCCTTCAGATGTGACATCTGTGGACCATAGTTTAAAAACTAGTAGTACCGATAGTGATACTTTATACACACATGCACTGTTGAGATAGGAATACCACTTGAGGGAAGCAATGTTTAGAGGCAGAAGGTATAATAGCTATTATAAGACAAATAACTATTTGGCAATAAAATATATCCGTGTGACGCTTCCCAAAGTTTCTGATAGCTGGGTCATGTCCAGTCTCAATGTTGCCTTGTTAACCACAGCAGGAATATAATTATATAAATGTAGACTTGATATCAGACTCACTGCAGAGTATCATTGTTTCTGTTGCATTGCCTGTTATGGAAATGTCCTATTACAAAAACATCCCAAGATAGAAATGTCCTGTTACCGAAATGTCTGTTACCAACTTTCCATAGCCTTGTTAAAATTCTCTATGTATCACGAGGACTGTTATATGTTTTTCACGCCATGTATCATTTTTCTAAATTATTCTTTTTTATCACTGTTTTATATTTTCACTAATAATTTACATTAATTTTCATTTTGCATGATAATTAAACAACACTTGAGTAAGTTTAGTTCTGATATGGTGTAGTATCCAGTCCTCAGGATTACTCAAAGTGCTTTAAACTTTACTCCCTGGCAGACCTGTTAAATCGAAAACACCATCTTGACTTATGTGGAAGAATTCAGCCACACTGGAATTAATATGCGAAGATTATTCATACAAAAATATCCACCGTCTGTAGCCGGTACTCTTCATACAGCTCAGTAAACAGGAGAAATGTAGCATGTAGCGATTGTACATGTAATTCTCAGTCACATGGCGATGACCCTGTCTAGTCTAGTGACTATTTTTTGCGAGTTGTAAACAAACCAAGCATTGCACAAACTACAACAGTTTTGAATTGTATACCTATTGATGTTAAAAAAAAAAAAAAATCATAATATAATTATTTTTATTTGAAAATGTTTCAACAGCACACCCCCCCCCCATCTTCCAATATCACCACTCCAGCCTAGACAGCAGAGCGGCTGAAGTTAGAGCGGCTCGGTAGCGACAAAATTTAGACTACACCATTTGGTTCGGCCGCCGGTCGAGATTTAAAATTTGTTCAACTAAACATCTTCCTAAGTAAGTTGTTCTCATTGGTTTACATTTTATGGGCATTAAATATTACAATTTGTTGTTAAATACACATAATTGTTTAGTCACTAATTTTATGAGTTGTAAACATACAACTAGCATTTGATATCACATGTACTAGTGTTTTTTTTGTAACAAAGAATTGTGATAAAAGTAACTGTTTGTTTTGTTATATGCACCTGAAATTTTTTCAACCTCTTCCTAATTTTTTTTTCTATTGTTGCTTTGCATTTTATGTGTATGTGACATTAAAAATTATTACATTATACACATCAAGTGCAATGATTGTACCTGTAGTTGTATTGTGCTTTTCATAATTTTGTAGTCATGATCTCATCAAATAGTTTCAATAAAATGTTTTTAATTTACATTGTCTTTATTTTAATTCACATGCATTTCTAACAACAATATGCAATTTAACGAGAACACTCTACAAAATCCTAATACAGACAACCAAAACTATCACATACAGTGGTGGATCCAGAAATCGAGTCTGGGGGGCACAAAAATCTCGACCGGCGGCCGAACCAAATGGTGTAGTCTAAATTTTGTCGCTACCGAGCCGCTCTAACTTCAGCCGCTCTGCTGTCTAGGCTGGAGTGGTGATATTGGAAGATGGGGGGGGGGGTGTGCTGTTGAAACATTTTCAAAGATGGTGTAACTGTACCAAAATAAGATTGGTCAGAATAAAACATAATTGTAAAAATAACCAAACACATGTTTACATATCTTCCAAATGTTAGGCTATGATTTATGTATATATATCGCGTTTGCATACCAGCAGCAATTAATACTTACGTTTACTTAGTGTCCTGAGCTGCATCCAGCCTCAGGAAGTGACTGGACACCTGACAGTGAGCTGCCTTTGCTACGACCACTGATGCTCAATAGACCCACCACAGATCTTGTCATATGTGATGGCTGCAGTGGTGTCGAGGTAGTTCGCGCCTTTGTGTTGAAGCTGTCAAACAAAGTCATGAACTGGAATGAGTCAGATTATTTGTGAAGGTGAACATGGTTTGATTCCAAGACCACTTATTGGAATGTTCTCACAACCGATATAACAGCCTTAGTGACACAGACCAAAATAACCAAAACATTGACCCCCACACAGAGATCTCTCAAACAAACACGAGTCATACCGCCCAAACCTGGGATCCAACCTTTGGACCAAACCCTCAAAATGCATCAACCCCTGAACGTCATTTTACAAAATAATAAATAACATAATCAACATCACACCCCCACCAGGTCTACTAACACAGTCAAAAAACCGTGGCCACTACGTAGCCCCTAGGTGCCGCATCAATGCAGCAATGTTCTCTTTCTAGCCCCGAGTTGTTCGAATCTGGAATATGATTCCACCACCGATTACCGAACTAGAAAGCCCCATAGTGTTTCAAACAGCGATCATGAACCTCCCTTTCACCACACCCAATCATCTAAAGTGCCTATAAAATAAACAAACAAACTACCCACTACGCATGCGCACAAACAAGCACCACACAACTGCGTTAGCTCAAGTTTGGGCTGTTTGGAGTAAATCACCTAAGACACCTAAGGCAGTGGCGTGTGTTAATAATAATGGCCATGAGTGTGCATACTGTTTACATAATTGAACATTATAGTCCTCAGAACATTAACGTGATTTTGAAATGATTGCTTTGATTTTGATTGAACTATTTGATTATAAAATATACGATTTGCCTGAAGACATATTATATTTGAGAGGTCATTTTACAAATGTGTCCTGCTCCATATTTTCATGAAAATTTGAAGTTTCATCCATGTTGGTGGTATCTATAGGCTGAGTGGTAAAAAAGTTAATATATATGTTGCAAACAAAATATATTTTTTAAATACGCAATTCACTCACAACTTCGAGCCACCGGCGCACCGCAAAACGTTCCGCTTACGTAGTAAGGCAAAAGTTCCCCTTTGCCTTGGCGCTTACATGAACATACTCATAAGGGCGCATTTCAAATTTGTTCTTTTTCTCAATTGTTCATCAGGTATGAATTTTCACGAATGTGTATCGTGCATTCATTAAATGTACCAATTATTGTAAATAATATGTCTATAACAATGTGGCGAACTGTTTATTTGTCAATGTCATTTATTATCGCCCACCATTACATTAGTAATGAGTACGGGCATAAAGTTGAACATTATTTGTAAATAATAATGCAATAGCCAGTGTCTAGTTAATATATCTGGATACTGGGGTCTTAGCACAGTTTACCTCCCTGTTGTGTTTCAGAATAATATAATACCTAGAATATGGTGATATTTAAAACAAATGATGAACTTTAAAGTTTTATCCTGAAGTAAGCAAATAGCTGGGTACCGAAATAGCTGATTGTTTGGATTATATTCATTGACCTTAGGCTTAGTTAGGCTTAGTGTATAGTTGCTACAAACTATCCAAATTGAACTTAAATACTTTTAAAGATATTACAATTTTTAAATTGTCCCATCCGCAATGTTTTGTTGCAAACGGGACATTTTAAAACCAAAAAGTATGTAGAATGTGTCAGATGAAATTTGGACCCAGACGATATTTGGATCCGTGAGATATTAAGCAGCTAAGTTACATTCAGTATTAGGAATTAGGATGCTAGGTTAAATATCATGGACACGGGTCCAAATTTAATTATGTTTGGACCCAGTGCTTAATTAAATTGTTGCTTGATCTAGACAGTTGATACAGGTCACTCATGTTACTTATGTGATCACCAAGGCTTGACATTCACCTAGATAAAACTGGCCTCCCTATAGCTCTTTTATTAGCTGACCAACTTCAGCCAGTGGCATGCTTTGATCATTAACTCAGCTTTAACTTGGGTCATTGGCAGATGGATGATCAGTGTATCCGCTGGCCTCACACAGGGTCAGGTTAGCAAGCATTTAATTGATCGTGAGATTAGTGAATGACCTAGATTTGTACCCTCTTTTCAAAAGTTTTACCCAGTTTAGCCCAAAATGGAGGTTTAGTCCAACCCGGGTTTAACTCGGGGGCGGGTCCAAATATTACCAGGTCCATATTTCATATGACACCAGTAAAAGCTCTTTGATTGCGGCAAGACTGCGTTTGGACAGCCAGTTGGCTTGCATGCAGAATAGAGACATTTCATGAACATAGTTCACATCAAGACAGAATTTTTTTTCATCTTTGCCTTTGATCGTTAGTTCAATTTCAATTCTTCATCTAAGACACGGCTGTATATATATATATATTATATGTCGAACATTACATTGCCAGACTGTCCAACCTCTGACCAGGCACAAGTCCGAACAAAATGGCTGCTTTCCCCCACTGAATCAATACAGTCACATAAATCATACTGCCCCCCACCGATTATTGTTTTTATATTTAATTAATATTGATGCAATAGATCTGCCATATGTTTGTGATGAAGGCGTTATATTGAAGTTGCCATTATCTAAAAAAATTGTGTTTGACATTGACAATGATGCAATAATGCAGTGCAGCCAGCATGAACAGCAAGACAATAGCACAGCTGCAGAAATTTATGTTTTCGCTTATTTTCAGTGTTTTTCGTACAATTAAAGATGCTCAATCAGTTCGTTTGCACATCGCCAATCCTGTTCTTTTATGTCCAGATGTGTAATGTGTGAATAGTTTAACTAGTGCTCACAGTCGGTTTACCAAAAAAGGCGTACTTGTTTTTTTAATCGTCAAAACTATTTTTTTTGTTACACCGGGTATAACTGGCAAAACAACACACACGTGCTTTGGCGTATCATGATGAAGATTCCAAAGAGGTTGTATGAAGGTATGTATTACACTATCGCGGTTAGCAACCAGAACACGTAGCCGTGTATTAATTCAATGAGAATTGCAACTTGAGAACGTCTACACTCGACTCAAGGTTGATTCTCAGACAGTCACCACATGATATCAGCCAGAGATTCAGTCAGAGAGTGACAATGTCAGTGAGCATAATATTTAATATGTATTGTATTTGGTTATGCAGGATTTTGTTAATAAGCAGTTATTCCGACAATACATATAGAGAGTAGATGGCATGAGGGTGCGAAATGACAAGAAACATTGCTTTGGCAGTAGACCCCTGTTGATCGTGCGAGTAACTTAGTCAGGAAGCATCTGTAATTTTGTGCAACAGAACGTCAAACATGGCAGACCTGGGGCCGAGTACATTTTATGAGTACAAGTACAAGAGCGAGTACTTTGACGATGGATGAGTACGAGCACATTGCTAAAAGCTGAGTACGAGTACATTCTTACGATTAAAAGTACGAGTACATTTAAAAAATATAAATATTAAATACTAACTTAAATTTTAAAATTATTAATTAATCTAAGTGAATATGTAATGGCAGTTGATACATTTTTATGAGGAAAACTAACAAAACCTCTATTTCATCAACTATGAAATTCACTTCATTGGCATTCATTTCAGTGGCATCCTATAATCTTATCATCTATTTGCCATTGCACCAAATGAACATGAGTTGTTCACAGGTTTAGTCTTTCAGGCTGCACTGTTCAGGGCAGAATACTTTCTCGGCTATGCAAAATACCCTTTCAACTGGGGTTGATGAGGCTGCAATGCTAAGATGGTGAGGGACCAATTGTGCCAGAGTTGGAAAACTGCAGTGGGTCAACTGTGACAATCTGTACATGGCTGACTGAGGTATTCGTTCACCTCACGTTCATCTGCTGATGTTATAAGTTTGCAATTTATATTTTCTGATCGTAGACTGCTAGTTGTTGAGAGGGTTAGCACATGTCCACATAACAGGCTCAGCATCCCCTTTGGACTTTTTAGTCAGGCTGCTGGCATGGGATTATAGTAGTGTAGGTGACAGTCTGACTTGAGCCACCTTACTTCTACAGAGGAAGACTGGCAGTTCTTGTTCTTAGCAGTTAGCACTATCAGCCAGTGCCAGGTGGCATGGTCTCCATACTACATAAAAGGTATTTCCTGTCTAACTGGTGGGTTAACTGCTAATTGACTCTATGGCTTAATTAAACAAACAGGTGTATGGCCTGAACTGCAAGCCTACAATTATTATGTTTACTTAACAGGGTGTTTCTGACTGAGTAAAGATGCTGCCTGTTGCCATGTTTGGGTATCATAGTCAATGTTATCAGAGAATGAGGATGTACTGGGATGTGTGGCGATGGTAAGGTTGTATGCTATCATAAATAACAAAGTATTAAAAAAATTGTTGAACATTTAAATATTTCAGGAACGTTTCATTTTATAACAAAATATATTTATTTTCCCCAGTACATATTGAGAAAGTACTCAGATGTACTCGTAAAATCTGAGTACAATGAGTACGAGTACTTCAAAAATGTACTTGAGTACATGAGTACTTCGGGCCCAGGTCTGAAACACTCGATCATCAATATAGTACTGAGTATTATATTGGTGATCGTAATTATTAAAACATTGTTTTGTGACTCATATTTTGATACTATTACTGCAGAATATTGGTGATTTGCATTGTATTTTATGCAAAATAATTAAGATTCTTATATGACAACCGTGATGGTGATTTTATTCAATATATAAATGTAAACGTGTAAATACATAAAATATAAATACAGCTACAGTACCCCATATATATATATATAAGGATTACACTAGAAAATGCATGCACTTGTTTCCATTGTGGTCCTAGATGCCTGGCTATGTTGTATGTAATGCATTAATTGGTATCCTGTGATACCTTTCAACTGACATATATGCCAGCTATTCTTATGTATTTACCAATATGTGTATATATATATATCTTTACCCCAGCCATATATAAATACATAATACATAACTTGAATTATGATATTGCAACCCATAAATAAGACTGAGAGGAAGCAGAGGAGGGGCTAGAGGCGGTCACACAGGCCAGAAAGACACAGTGAGGATACATATTCTGCGTGAGACCCATACTTGATTAATCCAGGTAATTTCAAATTTGTAACAATCAACCACATATATGTTATAAAAACAATGTCTTTAAATGTACAGTTGTTTTCATACACATTTTAATAATAACATCTTGGACATGAAAAACTTTGAGGTTGACTTCTGCACTTGCATATTATACCCAGTGTATCAACACAGACATATTAATGCACCTTTAAAAATATTAAACATATGGCGATGACTCTGAAATAAGTTTATAAAATAAATTATTCAGTCTTGAAGAAGTTAGACATACATATTATGAACCCTTGAATACTTGACGAGGAAAATACACTGTTAGCATCACAATAACACCTCATTTTGTCATTTCCAACATTCACCTTGACCATTAAACCTCAGGCTTTAAATGTCAAACATGAATATGTGTAGTAGTTACACATGACAGACACTGACATGAATTTATATACTGAAAACAAAACAACAAATACACTTTACTGATTAGCAGAATTCAAATCAGTCTATAATATTGACTAAGATCAACTAAACAATTTTAAATTCATGTATTGACAAAGAACACCTGGTAAAGAAAAATAGTTAACAGTTTTCACCGTTTTGAAACATCATATTCCACTAATGTCTGCATGCTGTATCAACCCACCCCCTTCCTCCATCCGGAACAACCCCGGTAAACACTGACTGTTCCTAAGATATCAACATGTGTAGATGCGCCTGTAGTATAACATTTCTTACTGCCTTTTTTCTTGTAAAATGCTGCAGATCATACATGAAACATTATTTTATATTTACTGATTATGACAATGAACAACTCCATAATTATTTACTCCCAACACTACTATGATGCCTTTTTTTTACTGAATATATGCTTTTCTTTACAGGAGATTAAACTAGTGTGCTTAGTACCACTAGCTCTCCAACGTAATATGGCATACTGGGCAGTTGTATGTGCAGGATCTCGGACAAGATTCTACAGCCATGCAATATGCTGACACATTCACAGACAACAGTTTGTCATGTGAATGTCCAACGAGTGATCCCAATTGTGTCGTGTGTTGCATCCGTGACACATTTCCCATTGCCAATGGGGTGCACACTGGCTTCCAGATTAGTCAGTTAGCTTGACTGACTGGAAACCAATGTAGAAAGCTCGACATAGGAATGTGGTGACGCCTGACTAGCTCTGCAGTTGATGATGGAATGGTGACTTTGAGTGTCGAGGCTATAAGAGATTAGATCGACCGAGATGGTGATAGACCAGAGACAAGGGGGCTGATGGCAAGGAGAGAGAAGCCTAGGAGGCTTTTAAAGGGGAAGACGGCATTGGCAGGACGGAAGGAGACAGAAGGAAAAGGAACAAAGAAGAAGGTGACAGAAGGAAAAGGGATACAGAAGAAGTTGACACGAGGGAAAGTGACAACACGAGGAAAGAAGACAGGAATTAAGATGGAAATTAAGGTGGCAGGGGGAGATGACTGCAACGAGACGGACGGAAACCAACGATGGAAGTACTGCGGGGCAGATTTAGAAGGGGTGAGGATAAAACTGAGAATATTCATGACTGACTCTTTAATTAGAAATACAGACAAGACGCTTAATGAGCGAGGATACACAGTAGGTTGCTTACCAGGGGCCTGTATAGAGCATATAACAGAAAGCGTAGATAAAGTGATGGGTCCTAGGAAGGGAGGGACCAGTCTTGTACATGTAGGGACAAATAATTCAGAGAAGGATGGAGGGGACAACCGGAATAGTCCAGAAATACAGACAGTAAGTCAGGAAGTTATAGCAGACATGGGTAGAATAACTTGTTCTCCCAGGAATGTTGCCAGTAATGGAAGGGGAGGAAAGGGGTAAACATACATAAACTGCAAGAGGATGGCAATCAAGGCAATAATTGAGCAGATGCGTGAAGAAGAGGTGGTGGGATCCATAGGTTTACGGGGATACTTTGTACTAGAAGCATTTGTTCGAACATTAAAGCCAAAATTATGGCAAGCATGCATGTATGCTTGCATGTATATATGTATGTATGTACGTATGTACGTGTGGACGTGTGTATGTATGTATGTATGAATGCATGTATGTATGAAAGTAAGTATACTTGTGTGTAAATTTGTGTTTCCGTGTATGTCCGTGTACGTACAGTAAACCCAACTCAACGTTAACGATTGTATTAGTCTATAAAAATCCAAACATACGCATCGAAGAGAACGATAAAGTACAAAACGCTATGTGGAAGTGAGCAAGCGGGACTGTATTATTATGGAGGATTTTAACCATGTTCATATATACAATGGACATCTCAACTGAGTAATGGGACCACACATTCTTAGTTTTATTGCAAGAGTTTCCTTTTTTAACATGTGATAGAACCAAACAGGGGTGAGAATGTGTTTGACATAGCTTTGTACTCAAAAAACGAATTAGTTGACAATTTCAAGATCTGTGAACCACTGGTGAGTATTGATCACAAGCAAATACATTTTAACATCAAAGTAAAATGATAAAGGAATAGTAAAATGCAGCACAGGATAACTTTCCTCGTGGGAAGTTATCAGTATATTATGAAATATTTAACAAAGATAGACAGGAAAAACACACTGAATAATAAGACAGCAACAGCATGTTGGAATATCTTATAGAGTGAAATTGTATGCATCGTCGATAAATGTGTTCCCCTAAAAAACAAGGGACACAGTCAGAAAAGAAACATTTAGCGAAAGAAGCCATTAGAAAAATTAACTACAAACAAATGATGTGGAAGTCATATAGACCTATTGGAAATGGTGAAGACAACAACATTCACAAAGAAGCGCTTAACCAAGCTACAACTGAAATTAGAAATTCAAAGAGAAGCTATGAAGAAACATTTGCCTGTGATACAAAACATGACAACAATAGTTTGCATGCATACGTTCGGATCAACAGAAAGTTCAGGATAAGGTCGGTCCTCTAGAAGATAGTGCTGGAAATATAACATCAGAGGGATTCTTAATGGCAGAAGACCCGAATGAGTATTGTAGTTCGGTGATTATCAGGGAATATATTAGTTCACCGCCAATACCATAGGCTAATTTTAAGGAGGCGGAATCAGAATATTAAGACAGGTAAGTGTAATCCCGGAAATGGTAGCTAATGAAATAAAGGCTATGTATGATAATAAATCACCTGGAATGGATGGGATTTCGTCCAAACTACTATTGGAAATTGTAGAACAGATTAGCATACCGTTCACAACAGACGAGGGAGTGGTTACATTAGAATGAAAAGAAATATACATTATACCATTATCTAATAAAAGGTTCCAGAAACAAGTCACAGAACTTCAGACCAATGGGTTTAACATCGGTGATTTGCAAATTATCAGTAAGACTACTTAAAGATCACACGGTGGATTTTCTTTCATAATAAACACCTTGATAAACCCATCTCAACATGGATTACTAAAATAGATGTTATACTTAACAGATATGTTATGTTTTTTGGAAGCTATCACAAAATGTGGGTAGACGAGGGATCACCAGTAGATATAATCTGCTTAGAATCTCTTCCTCCCTGATGACCATCTCACTCGCTAGTCTCCTCTCCTCCATGTCTATCACCAGCTTCACACGCCAGTACTCAGCTTCGATGAACATAGCGGCAGCTTCTTTCTGGGAATAGTCAAACGATGAGACGAGCTCCTCAATGAGGCGGTCAGTCTTCCCGGGAGCTTTTATATTCCTTGTAGCTACAACAAACACATATATAACTTGTTTAGCCTACTCTGCATCAGTGAGCTTATGCACATATTCATGTGTTATTGTCCATGTTGAGTTAATTTGTAGTTGTCTCTCGTGCAATTTAGGTATATTGATGTACTTGAAAAATTGCATATACATTAATTATGCACATAGACCCACATGTATTTATATGAACCTATACATAATTGTGTGTGCTTTACACAATGACAGTTAAATGTTTTAAATATTTACGTGTAGAAATGTTTTATTTTGTAGGCCCATTTGCACATTAACTAACTGGTGTATCTGCCCCCTTCAGATAAAGACCGTTATTATCCCAACACTTACCATGTGAATGCCGAGACAACAAACATATGTCTTTGCATAAAGAACATCTGCTTTTGATCCCAAGCCTATAGCCTACTGTACTTGTTTAGCCAAAAACAGAACAAACATTACCAGTTTGCTTGTAATTATTGACGGCAGTTGCTGTTGTTGGTGTAAGTGGAGTGGCTGGTCGTGAGGATGTTGCTTGGGAAGTTTCAGGCTGACTGTCTGATTCAAGGACTGAGTGGGCGGGTGTGTGTACCTCATTTGTAAGGTCGTCTGCAAGCAAGAACAGTACATAAATAAATTAATGAAATGTAACAATAACGTGGCATACGGTCTGGGCCCTTGGGCTATCAGCTTGATGGACAGAACACTACAAAGAAGCACCTCATTGTGATTTTGAATAATAATTGTTCACTAATTTATTTTTAAAAATATAAACACGCGTAATGTAATATTACATCGCTTGTCTAAAATAAGATTTTTTAGAAAACATGAAACCGTTGAACAAATGGCTGTTATTTTCAACTAGAGCTAATTTATGTCATATCCCCAAAAACATCTTATGTTTTACTTGAAGAAAAGATAATCCTGGTGGGCCTTGTGCCCATGACAGCATCCATGAGGTCAAAATGTCGGAACATTTTACGTCCTCTACCACTGCGACTGAAAATGGAACATCACATTAATTATAACGGTGTCGATCCAACATATTGGTATGTACATGTGGCTGCTTTTGTTTGTGCCTAGTGTCATAGTGCGTACATTTAAAATATGAAGGTACTAATTACATGTTCATTGCTTTAATTAACTAAAATTATTCCTACTTTTACATAAGTTATGACAGTCATAATCGAAAAACACCATCAAAGTGGGTCTAACACGACATTGTCTTGCAGCCTGGTCCGAAAGCGAAACCACTGCTCCTGGCACTCTCTGTAGCGCCGGCTAGGCATTTCTAGTTCTAATCTTTTATACCTTCAACAAAATGCACTTCCTTGTTGTCCTTGCTTTTTGTATAGCTCTGCAGCAGGCTCTTTATTTTGGAACGGAAGGATTTAGCAGTCCGTTCCGACCGTCCCCCTGACCCCGCCTCGGCGCCCTCGCTCAGTTCACTGTTCAGACGATTGGCAATGCGCCGATTTATAATTATATTCTGGCCGGTTCCTTCCAAATCGGTCTGCACCCGATCGTCTCCCCACAACTCCAGTAACAGCCGAACTTCCCCAACGTCCCAATTGTCGGGTCGCACTTGCATACACCTTTGTCAACTTTGATTGTTAAAACTATATATATAATCTTAGCATAATGTATCATAACAGAGTGCTTGAATATGTTTCATCACTAAATGTTATCAATTTCTTAAATATTCGCAACGAGACTTTAACAATGCCAGAAATATGTTATTTTCATTTGATTACATGACAACTGTACAAGTTTTGATTGTCAATGAAAATGTAGACGTGCTATGATATCTACTTTCGCATGCTCAACAGAAAATATGATCACATCGGACCAAATAAGTCAACAACAAATAGTTTATTATATAACGATACTAGATTTGTAATATTCCCAACATGCATACTCAATAGTAAATGCATGGTGAACATCCCTCTCTGCGTAAGTATTGTTTCCGAAGCACGGACACCACCGTCCCAGTAGCTACTACATTGTAAAGTACCTCTTGAATGACATCGACGTGTTGTTGACAACCAGTGTGACAGAGGAGGTTTACATAACGCATTAATTGCATCATAATAACATTATATGTTTGTTTCTGAATGTGTGTGTGTGTAAGAGTGTGTATGTGCGTGCGTGCGTGTGTGTGCATGGTGCGTGTGTGCACGAACAACTGAGCAGTATTATGCACACATACACTCACATAAAGATATATACACCTGTACATTCACACATAAACACACACACGCGCGCGCGAAAACACACACACGTACACACACATGCACACATACACACATATACACATACTCATATGTATTACACATAAACATACACATATATATATACACATCTACGCATATAATTGTACACATTTACATGCATATCTGAATACACACATATACATGTATTTATACATGGATATATACACAACTATATACATGCGTGCTTATATGCATACAATAATACACGCGTACACGAATAAACGCATACAGGCACGCGCATAAGCACAAGTTCGCATACATCCATGCATGCATTCATACATGCATATGTTGCACGCATTTGTTGGATCTGCTCTATTATCGATTACGCAAAAACAACCCATATTTCACACTTATCGGCAGATCGCGCATACATTTGTAGATTGGGCAATCCGAGCGAGTTTTCTTGATTTGCTCAATTTGAATCGATACACATACGGGGCATGTATGGGTTTCCTATCTAGTTTCGGATAGCGTCATACTATCAGATGACCTCGGGTACCATGGGCTGCGGATCAAGGAAAGTCATCCAAGTCGTAACAAAAGCTATAGCAAAGCTTTTTGTCGTATTGCGACATGTCAGAGTTCATAAGTCTTCCATTAGTTAGCTCACCAAGAAAGTAGGTCTCACAATAGTCAATTAGTATCATTTAGTTAGTATTACCTGTATTATGTATCTCAGTTTGCTACCGTACGTACTGTTATTAGTTAAATCTACAACATATTTATGAGCGTTGCTTTACCACTAGCAATTACCAATATACCGCGGAATTAACTTGTTTCTCAAACTTGTTCTGGAGACCTATTAAATATGGGAAAAATTACCACACATATATTTATATTATTTAAAAATTAGTGTCTGTTACTTTTATGATGATGTAACATTTGATTACCATATATCTATCAGACACAACTATAATAGTATTAAGGTCGTCAGTTGAATACTCAGACTGGGCGTTGTTTCACATACGCAAACCGATGGATATTGAATATCACGTCACTAGTCGTGAACGTTTCCTGTATCCAGTGGTCCGCATACAATGCGTAATAAACAAAAGAAGTATATGTTTTTATATTCTCATGTATACGTGTTTACTGTCAGTTGGGGGCCGATATAAAAAAACGGGTACAACTTATATAAATCGTTTATTTTGTCTTTGAAACCGTGATGTGGTGATAAGGCAAACGTCACTATCATTTGCGCACAATAACATATTTAGGACGTATATAGTTTGCCGTCTTTTTAATTGATAAAATTGCAAAATGTTGTCACAAGGAGCGAAAGACGACCACAGTAACATGTTCAATAATGGCTGTTGTTCTCCTCTTGTTTCCCTGTTGTCAGGGCTGAGGCTAGCTTCGATTCCCTTCCATGATTTCAGTGATAGGTTTGTTTTCTTTTTTCTCTCTATTATATTACACTATTCTCTCCACCAACTGGCACTATTCACCTCTATAGATTACATTACGGAGCTGTTGAAATTGGTTGTAGCAACAACGTACTTCTGCTTCAGGGGTACACTTTACTTACAGAACTTCGGCGCAGCGATGGGAAGCCCGGTGTTACCGATAATAGCCAATCTATTTATGGAATGGCTGGAACAACATGCCACCGCGACAGCTCCAGTAACATATCAGCCCCCAACTATGGAAGCGATATGTGGATGACGTAATGGAAATGTGAGGAAGAGGTGTCAACAACAACTGACAGATTACATCAACACCATTGATGAAACAGGCATCATCAAGTTCACGTTTGAAGAAGAGAGTGGTGAGTCACTGCCGGTACGGAAAGAGGACGGAACGGTCAAACTCCTAGTGTATCGGAAGAAGACCCACACCGACCAAGTATCATCTGAACGTTTGTTCACACCATCCGCTATATCAGAAATTGGTTGTCATCAAAACATTGCTAGACAGATGCAGTAACATCGTAACGGAGCCAGAGGACAGACAGAAAGAGGAGGAGCACATCATGGAGGCGCTACATCATGTGGGTACCCAAAAGACAAAGTGGAAGACAGAAAGGAGACCGACTGTGAATACCAAATCCCGGGTAAGACCTGCAACAACACACATATAGGGGAAAGGGAAGAACACCTGGCACGAGACTAGAAGAACATATGAAAGAAGACGAAATTGTAACAATGAGACGTTTCACTCAAGAAAAAAGGAAAGACTAAATAAACATTGAACACAAGTCGGCTATAACTGAACATGCGGACGGACAAAACTGTGTCATAGATTGGGAGGGTGCAAGAGTAATTGATAGAGAGACAGACAGAGGTGCGCGATGGATCAAAGAGGCCATCTAGATCAGAACGACTACACCTAAAATGAAAAGAGATGAGGGGGACTACCGATTTAGTTACGTGTGGGACAGCTTGCTCACCACGCCATCTGGCGAGTAGAGGAATGCCAGTTCCCGAAGAAGGCCACAGAAGGCGGTCGAAACGTCGAATTGCGTCGAACTGATATAATAGTGAATTAAGTGTTATGTATGTTCACATATTGCAAACGAGTTTGAGCGAAAACTGAATGTGTACTCATTGTTATTTCGTTATGATTGCCGGATTAGACTGATACTAAATACCAAAGATGCCCCTCCTTATATTGCATACATGAACATCTGTCTATACATACACAAGCCACATACTTACATGTACACCTGCGCACACACGCACACACGCACACACGCACAAATACATTCGTGCATGCCTGGTCAAATGTTAGATGGTTCAGCATAAACTGAAATTAAATGACGACAAGAGTCAATTAATGGTGGCATTCAGTGCTTTCATCGTAAGAAATTTGGTCTGCCATCAAACGTAACCGCAGCGGCGGAGGCGAGTGCTATTTCGACTTCCAAACAGAATTATCACTAACACCAACATTTGCAACGTTATGTGTCCGAAACGACTTGGAATGATGGAATAAACACAGTGATGATTGGGGCATAAATTCCAGATAAACCTGTAATTATAACGGCAAAAATGAGGTGGTGAATGATTTGACAGAAGTCCGAGATCGAGATCAATACTCTCACAATTGATTTTGGCGCGACTTGCGACTCGCGACTTGCATTCATTTAGGTGATCGTTCATATATAAATCATAGATCTACTGATTTTTATACATGCTTACACAATATACGCTGGACGCTTCCCGTCTAAGAATTGTAACAGAAAATAGCCTAAATACGTTTCCCACAATTATAAAGAATAGGCATTTGTCCCCTAAAACTACGTGGCGGCACCGTTGTCAAAAAGGTGATCACGTGATAAAAACCTACTTCCAGAATGTGCTACACCGACCAACACTGACTTCGGTCTACTGGAAGCCGGCGTGTCGTAATAATCACGTAAACTGGAAAACGTTGGAATACCTCAGGGACCGGTTTCATCAGCGGCCGCTTAGACGTCGTAACTTTACACTTCATAAAGTGACGTTAATTTCGTTTTATAAGTTTCGTTAAGATCAATTAGCCGTTGCAAATTGGTGTTAACGTCACTGTTGATATCATCAGGCATACACTTAGGTTTGTTGGTCGTACGTCTAATGCGTGAGTACAGTGTGTGTGGAAGACGGGGCTGTTTACACTATTACGCATAGTATGCATAGATCTACATAATGGCGTGACGTCTAATATACATCATATTATATATCAATTTAATTATCAGTATTTGTATTCATATTTAATAATATTTTGCCAATTCATTTTATTTTCACTTATGCTATTATTGTAAAAAAATTCTTGTGCTATATTATGTCTTTATGATTCTTATTACTAGTAGTTAATATTTATATTTTGTTATATCCTTATTCAGCAGTTCGGTACTACTTTGTTGTTGTATTTATTTTAAGTAGTTCTTATTAATTATAGTATTTTAAGTACATTAGTGATTTTGAAATTCTACAGTATTTCATGTATTTTAATATACTGTGAAATGCCAGGAACAATATTGGATCTGCACTATACCAAGATAATGTGATATTATATAATGCAGGGCCTAATACAATATATGTTGTTTGTGGGAGTAACATGATTATTCACGCGTATATGGAAAGTAGTTTTTTTGTTTTATTATTTTGAAACATTAGTGTTGTTTACATTAATCTTTATTTATTTATTAACATAAAATAATATGATTTCAATTATTTGTATTTATTATTTTTTTTTTTATTGTATTATATTTTATATCACATTATATCACATTCCTTTTCTACTTCTATTATATTTGTTGTCTTAGTTACTATTATTATTATTTCATTTTATATATGATATAACATATATAAAATATGTTTTACGCATTATTTTTTAAGTTTTATTAACTTGATACACTTGGCTGTTTTTTTTATAGAAATATGTTGATATATATAATAATAATAACACAAGTTTATTAGCAACTCAACTGAGTTGGATTCACAGTATACAATAAAATACAACTATACATTTGAACGTCATACAGTATTAATACACTGAAATGTCATACAGTATAAATACCATCCTTTTGCCCTTCATTCGTTATTGGCAGTTGTGTAATCCCCATGGTATAAAGGAGTTACGGTATCTGTTTGTTCGGGTTATTGGCAAAGGGTACACATTACTCTGTCTGGTGTCATATTTGGTATGCCTTTTGTCAGGCAGCAGATAGTTTAATCTGTGTGTACTAACTTTAATCTTATTGAAATATTTTTGGCAAAGGCAGTCCCGTCTTGCTTTCAATGTCTCCAATTTAACATACGTGAGTATCTCAGCGTAACTTGTTGCAGGAAAAATACACTTTAATGCTCTTTTTTGTATCATTTCAGTACTGTCAGATAAATATTGTGGCAAGTTAGTGTGCCATACGGGGCATGCATATTCTAAAACAGGTCTCACAACACTGACAAATATAATGACCAGATCATTCTGGCTAATTCCTACTCGCTTTAACTGATACAACATGTACAATCGTTTCCCGGCCTTTTTCACAATATTTTCGACATGCTTATTCCATGTCAGATCCTGTGAAATTGTAACACCTAGAAGTTTGGCATGGTCTACTTGATCTAAATCTTTTCCATCGATCGTTATATTCGGGATAGTGTTTCTAAAATTGCGGTCTTGTGCAAAACAGATGATCATCTCTTTTGATTTTCCTAAATTAATTTTCATATCATTCTGTTCTGTCCACTTAGCGGCAACGTCAACCGATTCTTGTATAACAGATACACCCTTTCTGTCGCATACTTCGAACAATGTACTGTCATCTATATATTTATATAACGGAACAGGCGTTTCTAAATCATTTATGTAGACTAGAAAACATTTAGGTCCAGACAGTGTTCCTTGTGGTACTCCCCCATTGGGGATGTGATGAAATATTTGTAATTACCAAAATAATCTACACTACACTAAGTTGTTATTGTTTATCATATCTGGCTCTGACCTCTATCAAAATTACACATTACCCAATTAGGTACAATATCAAACATAACACCACGTTCTTTGACACAAAGGGACTGTGGGAGAAACAGCAGGAATAACCAATGTTTGGTTCAAATGTGCTCAACTCCACTAACATTACTTCAATATTCTAGTGCTTTGCCAAATGTTTATTAATGCTCTAAAATATGTACCTTATTCAGCAGTTCGGCACTACTATATTGTTGTATTTATTTTAAATAGTTCTTACTAATTATAGTATTTTAAGTACATTAATGATTGTGAAATTCTACAGTATTTCATGTATTTTAATATACTGTGAAATGCCGGGAACAAAATTGGATCTGCACTATACCAAATATAATGTGATATTATATAATGGAGTGCCTAATGCAATATATGTTGTTTATGGGAGTAACATGACTATTCACGCGTATATGGAAAGTAGTTTTTTGTTTTATTATTTAAACAAATATTGTTGTTTACATTAATCTTAATTTATTTATTAACATAATAATAATAAATATATAAACATTATATCACATTCCTTTTCTACTTCTATTACATTTATTGTCTTAGTTATTACTAGTTCATTTTATATATGATATAACATATATAAAATATGTTTTACGCATTATTGTTAATGGGTCAGGGCAGTACTCGCTGGAAGACTTGTACAGTGGCGCTGTCATAAGGAAAGTTAATACTATTGTTTGCGACCCCACCCATCCTCTTTTTGGCCAGTTCCAGCAGCTTCCGTCAGGCCGACAATATAAGATGCCCCTTGCTCGGAAGAATCTCTTCAAAAAATCCTTTATACCAACTGCAGTGTCCATTCTCAGCTGTAAGTGAATGTATTCTGTAGCACTATTGTGTTTGCATTTAGTTTTTTATGTCATTATATTGTGCCTTAGTGTCCTGCAGTGTATATGTCGTGGCTCCACAGTTTTGTTTTTGTTTTTAACTTGTAATGCCGGCGCCAGATGTCTACTCATGGTAACGCCACTCTTCTTTTTATTTAGATTATTATTTAACTAAAGGACTGAATGCTCATGATAAAAGAGTGCACGTGTAAATGAATCTTACCAATTTTAGGCATGACTATGACTTCATAATAATCTATTACAATACATATGTGTTTAATTGAATAATTACAATCTGTGATAGTATGCTGACCATTTTATAATATTTACTATTTTACAATGTGTTTACTCTGACCCCATGTATTAGCCTGATTGTTTACAGTACTATTTTTATGATAGACATTCTCCTCCTGTTGTTTACTTGTTTACCTGTTACTTATTTACTTATTTATTGTGGTTTACTTATCTATGTGCATATGATATATCACTATATCCTATTGTGCATGTGATATGAATATTATGTGATAACCTCGCTCTTAGTACTTATCTTAACCTTGTATACATACATATGTAAGATTTTATATGAACAAACCTTTCTGTAACCCAACAGACAATAAAGTTATTGTATTGTATTGTATATTTGTATATCGTTGTGAAGCGCTGTGCAGAACATTGGATGACGCGTTTAACAAAATGAAACATATTATTTTTGTTTCCTTTGTACAAACATTTAAATTTTATTAACTTGATACACTTGGCTGTCTTTTTATAGAAATATGTTGATGTGATGAAATATTTGTAATTACCAAAATAATCTACACTAGACTAAGTTGTTGTTGTTTATCATATCTGGCTCTGACCTCTATCAAAATTACACATTACCCAATTAGGTACAATATCATACATAACCTACCTTGTTCTGTGACACAAAGGGAATGTATGAGAAACAGTAGGAATAACCGATGTTTGGTTCAAATGTGCTCAACTCCACTAACATTACTTCATTGTGCTAGTGCTTTGCCAAATGTTTATTATTGCTCTAAAATATGTACCTTTTCCTGGGTGTTCAGCGTGTTCAGTGTCAACTCACCCCTTTTTGTATGTGTTCACATCGTTTGGACCATTGGCCCCTGACCTACCCATTGGTGTGGTATATAAAAACATAAAGGTAGTTATTTACATTTTTCAGTGGACAAATTGGGTGGTCAGTCATACCTGATGTAGCGCCTGTGCAAAGTCATGACGCATTTATCAGGACCTACGCATTTGCTGCATGCGATTCCGATGGTAGAAGTTAAATGTTTGTGGGAAAAGTGCAAGTTCAAAACATGGTAACAATGACATCGACTGCCTTTTGTTTGTTGCTTGTTAATGAATAATAGTTTTAATCAGTTGCTGCACCAACTGGTTAATTTGGTCAATGCAAGGTGAAACACTAAGTGTCGAATAAATGTCACAGCTGACAGGAAGGGAGGAACGATTTCAAACAATGTTAATGTGATTGAAAATGACGTCTGTTCAATACTCAGACTGGGCGTTTCGTCACATACGCAAACCGATGGATATTAAATATCAGTAATGGCGTCAATAGTCGAGAACGTCTCGTGTTTGCAGTGGTGCGCACACAATGCGCAATAAAAAATATATATATAGATGTTTTTATTATTTTCATGTATACGAGTGTACTGCCACTTGGGGGCCGATATAAAAAAACGAATACAACTGATACAGGCCTTGACATTAAGGTTTTGAATCTACTTGCCCAGGGGGCCAGTAGATTGGAAAAGTTAGTGGCCTGCCTGTGAAAGTTACTGGCCCGGAATTTGTGTTACCATCAAAAATACGCTGATACTGAGGTGCAAAACATTATTAGTCTTTTTTTTATAATTTTACCAACAAAGTTGTTAGAAGTTACTATATACATATTGATTGTTCAAAGTGAGATGTCCAAAGCTAATAATATTGTAATATTGTTCAAGTGTGAGATGCATATATACAATATTTGCTAAGTTTAAATAAATTGTGGCCAGGGTAACAACAGCTAGTCAGTCGGTAGTTGAGTTGACACTGCTTTCATGTGCAGGTCATTCAAGGCATTAGACTATTTCACGGTTCATTCGCTAGGTGGCACCACCCAAAATAGGTGGCCTTCACCTTGCCCATGCTGACGCAGCGTTACAGTTGGTTTCTGTCACTTTAGCCAGTAGTTAAATTTGGATTTAAGCTGCATTCCTTTCATATATCTAGAGAAGTAAAAGCGTGCCTAATTCTAAAGTTGAGGCTGCTTCCAACCACCGTACAAAGTGTGTTCAACGGACACGGCGGGACTTTAAAAATGGCATCTCTCGTCATAAAATCCTGCGCTGCCGGTGGATAGACCATTTTTTCGATGGCTTTGCACGCCTTCGTCCGCATGATAAGTGTTGGAGTTTGGACTCATTATTGATCAGAATTAGTATCTACGTTATGTTTACAATGTCCTATAACTGAGTCGGGTCTAAGAATTCTGGCGAACTGCATCTGATAACCAATGCGGTCGTGCCGTGACCGCTGCTTCGTCTCGGCGGCGTTCGAGAACCGGAAACCAGTGGCCCGTCGGGCCAGTAAAATATAAGAACTGGTGGCCCGAACTGGCCCGGCAGCTTCAAAAAGGCGCCGGGCCATCGGGCCAGTGATAATGTCGAGGCTTGGGATAAAAATCGTTTATTTTGTCTCTCAAGCCGTGATTATTAGGCAAACGTTAATATCATTTGCGTACAATAAAATATTTAGGACGTATATAGTGCGCCGTATTATTAACTGCTAACATTGCAAAATAGTGGCGTAAGGAGTCAAAAATGACCACAATAGCATGTTCAATAGTTATTGTTGTTCACCTCTTGTTACCTTGTTGTCAGGGCTGAGGCTGGCCTCGATTCCGTTCCATGATTTCAGTTATAAGTGTTTCTTCTTCTTTTCTGTCACGTTTCTTGCACTTCTCTCTCCACCAACTGTCTCCATTCCCCTCTATATTTCGCTTTCGTTCTACACTCTTGTGCAAATCCTTCTAAATCTCTCTTTACAGAGTCCTCCCATCGCAGTCCAGGTCTTCCTTGCCTCCATTTCCGTTCCACTGTCCGGGCATCTGATTTCGTTGCTAGCCGTTCTCCCATTCACTACACGTGGCTAGCCTCCTTCGACGAATAGTAGTCTCCAAAACTGGAAGCAGTAATTGCAAATCCATCCACTGCATTAATATACCATTGACTACTTTTTAGACATACATAAATTTGTATTGAGTTACTGAAGAAAATTGGAAACAGAGACAGTGTTTACACATGCATCACAATAAACTAGAGCTTGTTAAAATCACAACTTTCACAGTTGCTTTTTAACAGCATCACCAACGGAAAGGGTACCTACGAAAACTAGGAAACAATCTAGAAGCACCCCCCCCCCCCTCCCACCCCACTACAGCTCACTCGACTCGACGGCAATACCACGGTAGTTCCTAGCCAAATTTAAACAATACGCAAAATACATTTTTATCGTCACCTTTTATTCAACAACACAGCTTGGAAAACTTAATAAAAACGCCGCTCACTAATGCTAACTAACGCGAGAAAATAATGCATCCAAGTAACATACATTTATTCAGTTGAACAGTTATTTAAACTTTCACTCTTTCCCATGGACATTTAATTTCCGTCTTAACCGATTGTGGCGTTATATGCTATTCCACAGTGACGCCACATGGGTAGTGATTGAAAACTACATTTGCGCTTTAAAACGTAAATTGCTCTAAATAGATACTTCGTACTTGGAAGTATGAAGTTACCTTTCCGAATCTTTGATTTATCTTACGGAGCTTTCGGTGACCTCAAGACACCCTCGTCAGCGTTTGACTGCCAACTCCCTGTTACTGTTTTTAACTCTTTTATTGGGTGAATTATTTAAAATTTTCCAAATACAAAATTCTTCACCAAGTATGTTATGATATTGTATTCAATAGACCATACACAGAAAAAGTATGTGAAATATATTTATATACACTAACTTGCATTGATTGTATTTTTTTAATATGGCAATAAACCAAGCAAAATACATAAAACTTGCCTCGGGACAACAGAATCCATTAAAGGGTTAAGTCGGGCTCCCACGGCTCTGATGGTTTCACCTACGTAGGTATGCTGAAAGTCCGGACATACTATTTCACTCCACACATTTTGTTCTTGGGGGTTTTGTCCGTGGGGTTCATCACTATAGATCTTATAGTATTGTATGTTTTGTGGTGCGTACCCACTTTGTGTTCCCGGGAGATTTTGGTCAGTTTATTACCTCGGTAACACAAACGGCGGGACCAGCCAACAACTTTGTGCAATCGCTGTTCAGTTAAGTCGACATGTCGATGAACAAGTCCCTTGTAACCCAACACGTACCTGTACCGGACCAACATGGAGATGCCAAGAAGACCCAGCTCGAGGGTGGACACTGGTGTAAGGACACCAACGGAAATATGGAGACGGTCGGGGAAGATAAGGGAGGGTATCAAAAGCAGCGCGAATACATCACGAAAAGTAACGAAGTGGAGCTGCTGAAACGTCTGCACGCGGAAGTGTTCATGCAAGACCCGTACCTGCTGAAGGGCATCAACGTAAAGGTCCGTCGGGTAAGAAGCAAGCCACAAATATGCATATTCGAAAATGTCCGGATGCACAGCATACAATGTGGAATTTCTAATTCATTGAATTGTTTTGATTTTCTTTGGCTTGGTGGACGTGGAAATAGATAGCAGGATGTAATATAACATGAATTCAAGCAATAGGTGTTTTTATTCCCTTTAAGGAACAAATAGAACAAGTTTGTTTTATTTTTTTTATGTTCGTATATACTGAGGCTTCAAAGTGTTCATTATGATGATCAGTTTCACTAAGTCATTGGAAAATCATGAACAACATGGTTTCTAATACATATCAAATAAAAGCACTAAAAATCTGAAATCTGAAAATTGCAGTCATGGTTTTGGTTTTGATATACTTAAATAAACATTTTAGTGTCAAATTTCCTACACTAAAAACACCTGACAACATACCTTTGCCTTTTGTTGGTTTAACTGAAGGCTCACCTTCAACTGTAAAACTAAGTAAATTACATTATTAATTAAAAATTATAAAAATAAGTAAAGTTATTTGGTACAATTTAAATATGTATTTATGACAGAACAACACAACTCATTTGATAAATGCATCAAATTTGTATTATGGCAAAATGGAACAGTCCGGCCAGATCTCTCTGAGGCCAGCTGTGACAGCCTGAGAAAAGGATGCAAGACCAGGATATTTCACTTGACCGGACGTGATCCTGGGTCAGATACTTGATCAATAGTTATGTGACTGCGGCCACATGACCAGAATCCTGGGTCTGAACCCATCTGGGTGTCAAGCCAACCCTTTAGAGATACTGACCCTCCTACCATTTACAAAGGTGGAGAAATAGGGCTGGTTGATGGGTGACGTGCTTCTTTGTTCGTGCTAGAAACAAAGATGGCATCGAGCGTGGAAGTTGTTCTTCCTACAACACTGGGCAAATGTAGATGATTGGATAGCTTTACTTCCCATGCCCCAGGGAATATGTTATGATTGGGCAGCTATCCCCTGCATAGAGGAGGTAGAGAGTGAGTTTCAGAGGGTGCCAATGTTGTGATTGGTTAGCCAACCCCTTCAGACAGGAATGCTGTGATGAGGCCTCCTGACCCTGCAGTGACTTCTTGTTGTTGTTGTTGTTATTCCGGCATAAACCCTGCACAGTGATAAACACTATGCCTCGAACTATAAATATTTCCACAACTTTATCAAAACACGTTGGACACTTTCAATATACACATAATATGCCCCATAGGTGGCCTCCTGACCCTGCAGTGATTTTTTGTTGTTGTTGTTATTCCGGCATAAACCCTGCACAGTGGTAAACACTATGCCTCGAACTATAAATATTTCCACAACTTTATCAAAACACGTTGGACATTTTAAATATGCAAATAATATATGATCAACTGCTGATTGCGTTACAAAATCATTGTAAATTATTTTATATTTATACAGATAATATATACAGCTGGTGTATATATATGTAAATATACTTCCGTCTATTGTTTAGCATGACATGTTTGTACACATATTCCACTGAAAATAAGCGGCATATTCCATTGTCCTTACATGTTGCAGCTGAACTACACAAATGAATGAAGTGGGGTTTTTTCAAAGCAAATTGGTGTCGTCCTTTGGATATTGTGCATCACATTTCATTATTCAAATTATTCAAAATTTCACTAAACCTGGATATAAGGTTTAACAATAATTCTTCATCAACTAAAAGTATACTACGAAACTGTCATGGCATTTATGCATAAGTGTGCATTATATATATATATATATCAAGTCGAGGGCTACACTGGCACAAAATGCAATATGACATTTATGTAACTATTGTAATGTGTTGTGATAAAAGTAAATTTTTTTTATATATAAAACAAGGTAGGAATGAAATATAAAGCCGTAATAATAACTAATGGGATCAGTGACTGGTAAGTGCAACATTACCGCTCCTTGCCTACACTGGCAAGGGCTTGCAATGTCAACGATTGCAAGTTGGACTATTAGTACAAAGAATTTATCAATGGGAACAAGATTTAAGTACATGTAACCTATATATTCGTTAACTACCTTAGTGGCACACCTAAAAGATGCCAGACTTCAAGATAACTTTGAGTATCGACCCTTGTAGCTTGTCAAAATAGTGAAAGTGAATATTGTGGTTCTTCAATTCTCCAAAGAGTTTGATGTTGATCTATACGAGACTAACAAGTAAACCACATTTGTATGGTATTAATGATAAATTATAGAAATGAATTTAGTCATTCCTACTGTACTGGATCAAAGCCAGAGAGTACTAGTTGATCGTAATTTTTTCGATGATGAAAATGTGATATCTGGAGTTCCCTGGGTACGGCTGTGGGTATTTTGTTATTCCTGTTATACTGGAACAATCTACCGTTGTTATTTCACCAGGTACCAATCAGACTTTGGAATAAATGACTGTTTAATTCATTGAGCCATCCACATAGATCAATTAATACTACAAAGACACAAATCAGCTGGTTCATTTGAGTAATGCATGGGGAATTATATTTAATATATCAAATTGCTATATTACTATTACTAATAATACAACTTGGAACATTTGCATGATAGGGTACAGAAATAAAAACCAACGTAACGCAATTAATTGTGCTAGAGTAGTGTTTTCGTGGTAAAGCAGTTTCGCAGTTTTACATTTTAACATTATAAACTAAAACTTATAGGCTTATATAATATCACTAAAAGAATGCGTTCAAACCATTTGTTTATAAAAATTTGATTAAACTTATTGCACAGATTCATAATATGAATATTTCATCGAACAGTTTGCCGATGTTATTTGTTAAAATGATTTTTTTTAATGAGTACGGCGAAATCGGGGACCATAAACTGGCACTAGTAGTAGTAGTCACCTACTCGGTTTCTGCCCTATCTGAGTTTCTGCCTCATTATGATTACATAACTGGATCTCTTATTAAATACATATTTAGTCAGATATATCGGACACAATGAGCAAATGACGTCTACAAACTTGCAGCAAATTATTTATCTCAAATTGAAACGAGGCAAACAGGTTTTTTGACAGATATTTTAACAGCGAACGCAGTCCACGTGACTACATCTACTCTGACTACAGTGCACCATATCGGTGATGTAAACAACCGTAATATTTAAATTTATCGGGCGAAATTGTAAGCAACTATTCACCCTAATCACCACAGGAATGTTAGCGAACAGCCCGAGGAGTTTATCCAGTGAATGCGTTGCGATTTGTCGCACAGTGATGATTTTGAACACGATGAGGCAGAAACCGAGTGCTTCCGTAAGGCGCGTGAAGTGATTATCGTCTTGCAAGTATTTCACACACAAAAAAACTTATGTGACGCTTCGTTTGCATGCCATTGGTGAAATAGGTGGTTCTGATAAATAATATTGATACGTTGCTGGAGATTTCAAAAATTGTTGGTGACAACTGCATATTATGCGTGTGTATGGCAGACACCGAGTGGTCCAGTACACGAGCGCTTGAGTCGTTTGTGCAATGTGTCTACTGTACAGTAAGTAATATAATAGAAGAGTGCGCAACATTTGTCGACGTTCGCAATGACCACTCGCCGTTCAACATCTGTATCGTTACAATGCGACGGCAAATTCAACTCTCACGAACACAATCATATCCCCAAATGAATACACTTTCACAGGACCTGTCCTTTACTCAACATAACATTGTACGTGTTGTCGAAAGTGGTCATTAATCACGGCACAAATCCGATACGACCAAAAAAGCAGACTCGCGTATGGTCGCGTGAAGTTTTAATCGAAAACGAGACGCGACACACGCCTTTTTGAAAATATTCACACACACACATAAATGTCTTTCTTTTCACGTTCACTCGTTCTATCTTACGAGGTTTATCGGGCAGACGCACCTCAAAATCCTTGGTCAGGGGGTCGATCTCACTCCTATTAATATATTCTATTGACACCTGTTTTGTGGGCGCCGACGTCCAAAGCCCGCTGACCAGTAACAATAGGAGACGGCGGTACCGTCCTCTCGACGACCGTATGACGTCATCGCCCTCGACGCCGGGCCCTATATAAGGTCTGACCTGCGGGACAGACATCACACCCAGGGTGATATCACTTCAACTGACAAGCGACGTCATCCAGCGAACAACCACGATGGCCAAAGCATCGACCTATATCTTCTTCGTGCTGTGTACACTAGCGAGTGTATCTGTTGGTAAGAATCTTATGTTTCTCTTCTAGCTGCGTAGTTCAATCGTAGATGCCTGTCGTTGCTTGTAGTATAAAAAAAGCGCGTCACACCTGGCCATAGCCTTTTAATCCGCGTCATAGGTGTAGATTTAATGCATGGCTACTAGTCACTTTTTATAGAACAATTATTAAGAATCACAATGACATATACTGTTACTAATTGTCAGTAACGACATATTGGGTTGATGATAAGATCCTTTACGTTGGAAATTGTCAATTTTTATGTTGCTATTATTAAACCTATTTGCATCATCACGAAAAACTCAATAGGGCTTACATTTTACGAACTCTAAATATTACATATTTTAACCTTGTTAATGTAATATTACAATTATTGTATAATAATTATAAAACGTTCATGGCAGCAGTTCGATCTATGTGTGCATGCGTATGTATCTAAACTTTGTGCAACTCAGGCGCCAAACAGTCAGCGAATAATACACGACCGTTTAGAAACAAATTATTGACGCCTTTATTATTTTGAAATACGCCAAAATTAGCAGTTGGTTAAGTGTTCTTTCTACATGTTTTACGGTTTGTACCGTACGTTACGCAGACTAAGTTAATGGTTCGTAACGTTACGCCCACATTTGTTCCTAGGACCGCCAATCATTTCGTAACGTTTTTCTTGCATTAACGCGACACACTTTTCTCAACGTTACATCATAACAAACATAATTTGCATTTGTTGATATTCCGGAAACCATATTCTGGCACTGTTTGCCTCTAGCGTAATCCGGAGGACGGGTATTTTTGCAAGATTTAGTATTATTGTTGTTATTGTTATTGTTATTAGTTTACAGTTATACTCTTTATATCAGCAAACGAAATAATGTTATTGATTTCACTAAGTTGTTCACACAAATCTCAATACTGTTACTTGTTTCACGCCATAATATACATTGGATATTGACCTGTGTTCAGCCTTGCCGTCCGGCCCCTCGGAGGCCTTCTGCGTCGACCTGACGTTTGGCAAGAAGGCCATCCTCCCGGGCAACACGGCCGCCGTGTCGTGGACCAAGAAACCGACGTCGAACGGCGGACGGTGCAACCTGCAGGGGGTGTTGAAGATTACACCCCCGAACTGGGCCCACTCCGTCTCCTTCCACATGGCGTTCGAGAAGTCGAGCAACTATTCGTTCAACATTGGAGACTAAGGCCAATAACGGCTGGTGTAAGACCGCTATTTTATGTTCTTAAAATACGGTACTCTGTTATAGTAGAGTTGTTTACGCAGAACGTCTGCAAGACAGAAACGTCAATTTTTTTTGAAAAGTAAGTCATTAGCATGACTGGTTTCTCAAAATTATAGGTCACCAACGTGACAGATTTTTATGTTCATCGATGCCGAATGCATTTTATGACATATGGACAGTTGCTGTTATCAAACATTTATCAACAGAAGAAAAAAATCATGATTATTTCAATGATGGCAGTAACAGTACGGTTGCAGAAACCAGGTAAAGTTGCACAAATTGAATTGAGCGTGCGCGAATGTGCGAATGAGTACACGCGAATGTGTGTGCGTGTCTTCGTTTGTATTCCCGTGTGCTTACGTGTGTGAGTAAACCTAGACTAAAGACTAAACAATATTCACGAATGCGTTTTACTTAACGCTTCTGTCTATTCCACTTGTCCTTACAATACGCCCCTTGTTTGTGCAGCTGGTGACGGTGGAGCATCTAAATACAATGCTGAGATCCACAGCTACAGCAACAAGATGAACGTGTATCGCAGCGACGTCGGAGGTTCCACTCTCATGACGTCAAGCGGCGCTGTCAATACTGCCATGCTGATTCGACTGTCAAAGAGGGACGGGAGCGTTTGCGATGGCTTGTTGTCTGTCGACGTTTCTGTGGCCAACTGATGGGGGACGGGAGCGTTTGCGATGGCGTGTTGTCTGTCGACGTTTCTGTGGCCAATTGATGGGGGACGGGAGCGTTTGCGATGGCTTGTTGTCTGTCGACGTTTCTGTGGCCAACTGATGGGGGACGGGAGCGTTTGCGATGGCATGTTGTCTGTCGACGTTTCTGTGGCCAACTGATGGGGGACGGGAGCGTTTGGGATGGCTTGTTGTCTGTCGACGTTTCTGTGGCCAACTGATAGGGGACGGGAGCGTTTGCGATGGCTTGTTGTCTGTCGACGTTTCTGTGGCCAACTGATGGGGGACGGGAGCGGTTGCGATGGCGTGTTGTCTGTCGACGTTTCTGTGGCCAACTGATGGGGGACGGGAGCGTTTGCGATGGCTTGTTGTCTGTCGACGTTTCTGTGGCCAACTGACGGGGGACGGGAGCGGTTGCGATGGCTTGTTGTCTGTCGACGTTTCTGTGGCCAACTGATTGGGGACGGGAGCGTTTGCGATGGCTTGTTGTCTGTCGACGTTTCTGTGGCCAACTGATTGGGGACGGGAGCGTTTGCGATGGCTTGTTGTCTGTCGACGTTTCTGTGGCCAACTGATTGGGGACGGGAACCTTTGTGATGGCTTGTTGCCTGTCGACGTTTCTGTGGCTAACTGGTGAGGTTGCGATGGCTTGTCTGTTGAAAGTGTCCATGTAACCAAGTTTGCCACACTAGTGAGACACGGAAACCTATAGTTGCGCCATACTTACGTGTGTAGAACTGACGACTGTATTCGAAGTACGTAGTGTCGAAGTACGTAGTGTCGAAGTACGTAGTGTCGAAGTCCGTAGTGTCGAAGTACGTAGTGTCGAAGCAGAACATCAGCAGTTCAGTGATGTCGTAAGTGTTGAGCGGGGTTCGTTGGTTCCATGTGTTGTCTTCTTCCAGTTTTCCCTTCACGATCTCGATCATGTGTGTCGCTGGTATACAGGTAATTACGTTTGACGCTTCGTACGACTCTAGATTCTGTGCGGTGTGGGGTTGCTACGCTTTTGACATAGTTGACAATGTTCAAGTTTCAAGAAAACGGACACTTTCCTTTAGGTCCACAATGAAATGCCAATAAAAAAATTGGTACAACACGTAATATTGGTCAAACACATTATGATCAGCACTGAAAAAGGTCTACGGCCACGCCAAATTAAAAAGGTCTAGCGGCAAGTGCCACCCCAGGCCCCCTGGATCCGCCTGTGGATTTCTCAATAGAGGTATTTTCTCCGATATTGGGTAGATTCGGTATATTATTTGCGGGTGGATACAGCTCATATGTTACCAAGTTCATATTATGTTGACAAGTGTCTCCTTGTCTTCGGTTGTGGGATGTTTCCGGGGTTCTCCTTTTAGACCCTGTGTTTTAGCTTATGTTAGGTTGTGGTATACTAGTTATGTTCCTATGACTATTTTTTTGACCGGTATCGTCTTTGTTGTAACGGCAACGTTCAATCCTTCTTTGTAAAAAGTGGTTTCCGCTTCGTTCAACTGTTTGTCTGATTTAGTTGTCACCGATTGATCCGTATTGATTTTGCTGTGTTCCTTTGTAATCCCTTCTGTTCTTATTTTTTTAACACGATGTTGAATATCTCCCGTTGTTTACGTTTAGTAGTTTCAAATATGAGCTTGCGCAGGTGTTCTTGGTGTTTTTCGACTATTTCAGTTTCCTGTTTTAAACTGTTTTCACCCTTTGAGTCCCATGGTAGACAATGCACTGCTCGCGATTGTGTATAGCCAAAATGGCAGATTACCTTGATACCGGACACACATAAAATTAATGCAGTGACGTACAACTAATCGTCCTTGTGGTTTTCTTTATTAAGTTTGTGTCTCGTGATATCCGTTCTCTACATAGCGCGGTATCTAATCCATAGGACTGTTGAGGGTATTTTATACTTCACTGCTCTCCCTGGCAGAGCTTTTCAATCGAACACCGATCGATTGAACACCAATCCATTGAACAGGTCTGACAGGGTCTGAGGGAGTGAAGTGTAAACCACTCTCAAGCAATCTGAAGGACTGGATACTGCGCTGTATCTAGCAACTCAATATTTTGTACTTTCTATAACACGGCAATGTTAGACCGTTGAACCCGATCTGGTGCAATTGATAGGAAGGGTCTTTGGAATTGGACGTTGTGAAACGTGGATCCAGTTCTTTTGTAATAATAATAATAATGATAACATCATTTATTTCCCTATCCACCGAGATTGCTCTCAGGCGCTTTACACACATGTAATCAACTAATTAGAATATTTGACTAAAATACATACGTATATAAAAGAACATAATTAATAACAGGGGGAGGAGGGGTACAACCGTATACCGGGGCACGATCGCTTACAGGTGACGTGGTGGGTCAGCATTCAATAATTAGTATTAAAGAAGGACACACATACCGTGATCGATATACCACACCGTGTTGTGGCATGTAACGAAGTACAAATACTTCGTTACAATACCTAAGTAGTTTTTTCAAGTAATCGGCATGTAACGAAGTACAATTTTAATACTTTTACTTGTAACGAAGTAGTTTGATCTAAAGTAACAATATTTTTTAGTTCGTTCCTTTCGTCTACTTCGCGAAATATTTTCGTTACAATATTTCACTGTCTAGTCGCCAGGGGGATCCTATCACCGATTCACCGGCCAGTTCGCAATCGTATTTGAATGCAAACCTCGCTTTCGGATAGCGCGTCAACGCTGACCTCTATAAATAAGAAATCACCGAGCGAGAAGTCGTTTGGAATTATTTTTGTTTCGCCGGACCCACCTAGATTTTGTTGTTATCTAACTTAGTTTTTGCCTAAATTTGATACCTCATTATTGACGTACTAACACCATTCATCATCATCCCAGGCATATTTATGTTACGAAAATATTGCGGCTTAGTGCACTTTTAGGGTCCAAAGAACGACCAGGTTTGCATCAACATACGCAGCTATATCGCTCATTGCGGTAATGCAGCACGGCCGCAGCGGCGCAGACTGGTGCCAACCGGGTCGCTCTCTTGGCCTCAAAAGTTCGCTAAGACGCAATATTTTCGTAACACAAATATGCCCGGGATGACGTTAAATGGTGGATCTAACGCACTGCGCTTTCACATTTAGGCAACGGTGTAGTTCTATCTAGTTCTCTTATTAGTCCACAATGTAAGCAATGCCTTTGTCTTTAAAAAATCTGAAGAAACTTTTGTGAAATATATCCTTATCGTAACTTCCTACCACTTATTTATTTGATGCTATACAACCAAATTGTTGGACAAATTGGTTTTAGTGAAATACTTGCAATTTTCGTAAGAGTAAACATGGTGGCGACTAAACACTGCTATCGACGACTATCGTCCGGCGGTTATCATTACGGCTGGAACGATACACTACATCGCGATAAGATACATATCGCGATACAGACTATATTGACTAGAACACAACAGTAAACACTCGTTTATTTATTGTGGACGATTGAAACGAATCAGTAATGCAAGTACATTGCACGCGTGCAATGATCACAGAATAGTGTGTAAAGATTTTAGATAGATTATAGTTAGATAATATACATGTACTACGTGTTATAACTCGATGTTATCGATGGACAGACAGTTTTGGTTTGCGCTGGACGTTTATTGCTTCACAAAGGTGGCGCCTATTGTTTACCGCTATCGTGCATCGCAGCGTATCGCGATACGGATATTGTGTATCATGTATGTACCGTGTTTATCGCGATACATAAACCATACAAACCATAGTATGTTTAGCAGGGCAGGGGCCTGGGGACACGTGCCTCCATAGACCTTTTGAATTTGGGTTCGACATGTCTGCGCTACAGTGGCGTGTCTCTTAGATCTGTTGAATTTGAATATGCCATCGTAGACCTGTTGAATGTGCCCTCCAGACCTTCGGAAATTGTGAACGCCGCCGCAAAAAAATGTCAGGTCTTGACAGCGGCAAAGCTGAAGTTACGGAGAAGCTGAAGTGATCGCGGCGGTACCCCTCCCCCCCCCCCCCCCCATCTTTCGATAGCAATGTCCGACAGCGCGACAGGCGGAGTCGTGCTGAAACTCTTGCCCAGCCCACCCAATATAAATTATTTGAATGGTGGTTCGGCTCCCAGGATCTTTTGTCAAGGCTCTACGGGGGTGCTATTGGAGATGTGTGGCCCCTGAATACCCTCTCTAGCACCGCCCCTGCCGACACTGCACCAAGGCATCACGAAGAAGTGGATCGGCGACTCGGCAAAACAAAGATTTAAATGCCTAATAAAAATAATCTTTAATTACGTACTAAACATGCTTAGGAAGTCATTAAAGATTCACCTTTTTATTAGACAGTTTAATTAATTATTTGTTTAAGTTATAGACATTATGTTGAAGTTCATATTTATAGGTTATCTGTCTTACCAGTCTTTATTTTATGGTGTAGTTAAATTTATTTATTTAATGACTAACTTATTTATGTATGTTTGATTAATATACGTTTACTTTACTGTACAGTGCATCGATCTGCTAAGCGGAATTTAGTGGTTATTAAATACAACATTATTGTTATTAATCGCTAACCCCAACGGTACACGAATTTAGTCATGACTCGGTATTTGCGGCCGCGTCATGGCAGCCGATACCTTTTAATTTGTGAATGTAGTTTTATAAAAGCCGCTGCAGTGTCTCGTTATTCCGTTTTACGAATTATCGTATCGGTTTTACTGGACATTCATTATATTACTGGTGAAAATGCAAAATTAGTAGTTAATTATGTGAACGAGATTTCCTTGTTATATAACTGTTTATTTATTTATTTACCTGATTAGAAAAAAGTAAATCAACGTCGAAGTACAGACATAATCGAGTTAAATTGTTGTACGAATACGTAGTCATTTGAAAGAATAACAATATAACAGATGCAAATAATATGAAGTTCTCCATTAGTTATAATTCATAATTAACTTTAAGTTATTCTTCAGACATAATGTTGCATCAGTTTGTTGCAACCTACAACATGCAAACCTATCATAAAATTATGTTGTAATAGTAATATTAATAATAGGATGTTGTAAACTTAGTTAGTAGTACTAACAATAGGATGTTGTAAATTTATTTCATTATCATATCCCAATTTAATTATTGTGTCAGACATGTTGGTCCCAAGTAGCATTATTTTATTAACATACCTATGGTGCAGACAGTGCATTGTAGAATGTATTAATATGACACCAACAATTACAAATTCAATGTAGCAACAAAATAAATGAATTACGTTCACCGATATAAGACATAACACATAGTTTCAACAAATGTCATATATACATATATTCATTAGAAACATATATACAATTAATTTAATAATAAAACGTACAGTATCCTGCATCTGTGCGATATATTATATGCTTTGACAATAATAAATATCGGTGGTAGAAACGCAATTAACTATCTATGTTTACCACAGAACAATAAAACAATATATATATATATATATATATAATGATCATGACGATACATCTTTGACAACGATGATTAATCAGTTGAATATGCAAACATATTATTAGAATGATGGTGCTAAAACAGGTGATCCAGAAATGAAGATGATTAGTTGAAATCAACCCAGGTTAGTTTTTAGCAAACTCTATTTCCGTAAACTTGATAGAAACGTACACTGTGTTCACATAACCGCGAAATCTTCAAACACATTAAGAATGCTGCATCCTTAACATTTCTTCCCACATGTTAGCAATATTCACAAAACACGAAGTGGCAAAGACATTTCATTATTGTACAATAAGCTACACTAAATAAAATAAATACACTATTTATAAGGCCACAAAACGTCATCATCAACGTATTTACAATGCCAACGACTGTCATATATGTAATATTCATGACAGTTGTCACAAGGCGCACACAAATGTTAGTAAAACGGGATAATTTTTAATTTGTCATATATCTGCAGTGCTTGCAGTAGCAGCTATTAAGGTCTCTCGTGGTGGTTATATGTCCGAATACTGGAAGGCTTCAGGAGATGCTAACACAGACAAGAACTCCCTCTTGAATTCCTTGATGCTGCTGTAGCTTGTTGGAACTTCCAGATGATTGAAACACGTGTGACTGACAGGCCGTCGATCCAAGCCAGTGAGTGTTGTGAATGTCACATTGATCTCGTCAGGCTGGTGGACAGATCCAGTGACAAAGATGAGAAAGTCAGTCAAGGTGTCAAAGTCGAGACTGGCCACGAACTCCTTCAGGAAGTAGAGCGTCCTGTCTTCATCATCTGTCATGTCCTCTTTAGGAGATACGATCACACCTGCCACTTTCTCTGGCATTGGCCGCTGAGTCTGTAGGATATGTGTGATGTCATCAGGAGACAGTCGCTGCCAGAACGCCGCCTTGTGATTCTCAGGAATACCCTGACGCATCTTAGCTATCAGCGATCCAGGTTTCTCTACTAAGTCCTGATATGCTATAGTCAGGATCTGCTCTTTGATTTCGGATCTCCTGGGTATGTTGTTGAAACCATGGGCCATGAAGAAGTTCTGCAGCCTGTCAGATTCTGCCTTTGTCAAACCGCTGAAGTCAGACATAGCCTTGGTCAACAAGGTCTTCTCTCGAGTCGTCACAAACAAGAGGAAGTCCTCGAGAAGACAGTCGTCATCAACATCAGGATTTGTGGTGAACTTGACGAGGGTTGACTTGGCAAAGATCGATGGGATTGTACCAGTCAAAGCTACGGTGTGGGAAAGAATACGTCCAAGACACTCAAACTTCCAGGATTCCTTCCTGACCCTGAACAGCGCTAGGTCAGGCACCAAACTGTCCTCCCCTCGAAACAGGTCCTCTGCTACTTGTCTCCAGAAACTAGCAAACAGTTCCCGTGTCAGACCGTCGACGTCTATACCAGGTTCACCAAGAAACTCAACGGACAATATTTTATCTGCTACGTCCACGTCTTTGTAAAGTTCAAACACGTCAGCGACCAGGTCCAGGCGCCCTATGTAGACCTCCTGTACACCGCCGCTGAGGCAATCGCGTAGAGCCTCAAAGTCTAGAAGAACTAATGCAGCACATTAAACATGTGTGAATTATTCAAGCCAAATCAGCTATACATTTGTAAAAGAAGAGGAGTTTTCTGAACTCAAAACGTATGAAAAAATATGTAAATAAAATTAATCACGCATCATTATACAGTTGTATGTAGCATTGGCATGTGGGTATGATCCGTTTTCGATGTTCATGTAATAAAATGTTTATTTTAAATAGTCTATTACTGAGTGTATCTGTCACCTGTAGTGTGTGTATGTGTGTGTGCACACGCGCATGAGTGTGCAAGCATGTGTGTGTGCGGACGAGCATTATATGTGGCTAATCATTAATAACATTGTATATAAAATTTATACATTTTAAACAAAACCATCAAGGATAGTGAATCCATTTAAGATGGGTCCAGTAGAGTTTCACAACTTTAAACCTTAAATCTGATTTTCAATAGATACAGATATGTTTTCGGTTACCTTTCTTAAATGAATGTCTATTAAAAATTCTCATCAATATTATGAACTTCAAATATAATTATATATCATTCCATAAAATATGATATATCAACATCATGAAAACACAAACATCATTTTATATGCAGCTTATTTTTGAGAACAGGAAATGTGCAACGACGTACACTAAAGTACACACGACTAAAGAAAGCACCTGTTTCGTCAGCCTACCTTGAGCTACGTCTTCCCTGATGCCTGGATGTCGCTGTGCGAGATCTTTGAACGCCTCAACTTTGTCCTCAGAAACAGGAGTGTCAGCATGCTGAAGAAATCAAATAAACTATTATAATTGGATGTTTAGAAGGTGGAGTGTCTGCAGAAGGAGATAGTTAGGTTGACATATATTGTGAAGGGAATGGAGATGGGAATTAGCAAGGAGGCAGGTCGAATGGAGAGAGACGACAGGGAGAGGCGAGAATACTGCAAGACTGAAGGAGAATAGCAGTGGCAAGAAAACTGAGGAAAGGAGATTGAGAGAATGGAAGGTGATTGGAGGGGAAGAAATTGGAAAATCGACAACAGAAAACGTGACAAGCGTGAAGGTGACAGGGAAGAAAGTGACCGTAGAGAAGGAGGGAGGGAAGATGGAACGGGAGAGGAGAGAGGAAAATGAGATGGGACGAAAGAAGAAGGGACGAAAGGAAGGACGTCGTTGTTTGTTTACCGGGGGCTAGGATTGAACATGTAACTGACAGGGTAGAGAAGGTATTGGGACATGGCAAGGGGGGGTCTATACTGGTACATGTATGAACAAATAATGCAGACAGGGAGGGAACAACTGCGATAGTACAGAAGCATAGACAGTTAGTGAGGAAGCTAAAGAAGATGAGAGTCGAACAGGTTATTTTGTCAGGAATTTTGCCAGTAATGGGAGGAAGGGGGGCAACGTATAGAAACTGCAAGAAGATGGCGATCAATGCACTAGCTGAGCAGATGTGTGAAGACGAGGGGGTGGGATTCACAGATTTATGGGGATACTTTGTTGGGAGGGAAGATATGTACATGAGAGATGGCCTCCATCTTAGTGGAAAGGGGGCAGCAGTTTTCTCAGAGAATCTGCTGCAATCTGTTGACAGTGGGACAGGTTGCATCTATTTAAACTAGATTCGCAGGGGGGACTCACAGAAAAGCCTGAAAATGGAGGCATAGACAAAGACAGCACAAATAAATCAGCAATTAACAGTCTGGAAAACTCCTCTGAAGCTGGATATAAATGTGTTTGTTTAAATGCAAGGAGTATAGTAAACAAAAGAAATGAACTAAACATTATGGTAGAAGATATTGACCCTCATATAATAGGTATAACCGAATCCTGGACCACCACCGATATATCAGATGCTGAATTGGGACTGACAGGATATGTAATGTTTAGAAAAGATAGAATAGGAAGAAAGGGAGGTGGAGTTATTTTATATATTAAAGAATCTATTCAGGCTTATGAAATAAAATTAGAAAGAGAAGCAGATTGCGAAGAAGCTGTTTGGTGTAACATAGTTACAGGAAACTCAACGTTAACAGTTGGGTTAGTTTATCGAAGTCCAAACATAAGCATAGAAGAGAATGAAAAAATACAAAACGCTATAAGGGAAGTAAGCAAACGGGACTGTATTATTATGGGGGATTTTAACCATGGGCATATACAATGGAAATCTCTACAGAGTATGGGGAGAGAGGACCACAAGTTTTTAGTTATAGTTCAAGATACATTCCTTTCTCAACATGTGCTAGAACCAACCAGGGGTGGGAATGTGTTAGACATAGTTTTGTCCTCACAGAATGAATTAGTTGACAATGTCAAGATATGTGAGCAACTGGGGAGTAGCGACCACAACCAGATACATTTTACCATCAAAGTAAAATCAGAAAGGAATAATAAAAAGTAGTATAGGAGAAATTTCCCCAAAGGAAGGTATAAGGACATGAGGAAATATTGAGCAAAGATAGACTGGAATAAGACACTGGAAAATAAGACGGCAACAGAATGCTGGAATATATTAAAGAGTGAAATTAAGTGCATAGTCGATAAATTTGTACCCTTCAAAAAACAAGGAAAACGGTCCAAAAAGAAACACTTATCGAAAGAAGCCATTAGAAAAATTAAGTATAAACAAATGATGTGGAAGTCATATAGATGTACTGGAAATGATGAAGACTACAACAGTTATAAAGAAGCACTTAACCAAGCTACAGCTGAAATTAGAAATTCAGAGAAGCTATGAACAACAATTAGCTAGTAATATAAAACATGACAGCAAGAGTTTTTATGCGTATGTTTGAAGCAAACAGAAAGTTCAAGAGAAGGTCGGTCCTCTAGAAGATAGTGCTGGAAATATAATATCAGAGGGATTCATAATGGCTGAAGACCTAAATGAGTACTTTAGTTCAGTGTTTACCAGGGAAGATATTAGTTCACTGCCAATACCAGAGGCTAAGTTCAAGGGGGCAGATTCAGACTATTTAGGACAATTAATTGTAACCCCGGAAATGGTAGCTAAGAAAATAAGGGCTATGAAGGATAATAAATCGCCTGGAGTGGATGGTATTCCACCCAAACTACTACTGGAAATTATAGAACAAATTAGCATACCACTTGCAACAGTTTTCAACTTGTCATTAGAAGAGGGAGTGGTTCCTTTAGAATGGAAAGAAGCAAACATTATACCGTTATTCAAAAAAGGTTCGAGAAACAAGTCAGAGAACTATAGACCAGTGAGTTTAACATCAGCGATTTGTAAATTATTAGAAAGACTAATTAAAGATCACATGGTGGATTTTCTTGTTAAACAAAACTTGATAAACCCATCTCAACATGGTTTTTTTAAAGCGAGGTCATGCTTATCAAATACGTTATGTTTTTTGGAAGACATCACTAAGTGGGTAGATGAGGGATCACCAGTAGATATCGTCTACTTAGATTTTCAAAAAGCTTTTGACAAAGTACCACATCAAAGATTACTGCTTAAACTAAAGGCCCATGGCATAGGAAATGGTATAATAAACTGGATAGAACAATGGCTGATTGACAGAAGACAACATGTAGTAGTTGATGGGGAGGCTTCAAACTGGAAATCGGTATTGAGTGGGGTACCACAGGGATCAGTATTAGGTCCTATATTATTCTTAATATATATCAACGATTTGGATGATGAAATAACAAGCAAGGTGTTGAAATTTGCGGATGATACAAAAGTGTTTAGAAGGATTAAAAGTGATGGAGATAGACAGCATTTACAAGATGATCTTGACAGGTTGATCAAATGGTCTGAAAAGTGGCAAATGCTGTTCAATTTTGGGAAATGTAAATGCCTCCACACAGGACATGGGAACGAAGAAGTAGAATATACAATGGGGGGTACTGTACTAAGTACTACTGTAAAAGAAAAGGACTTAGGGTTAACCATTAGTGCTGATATGAAGATTTCAGAGCAGTGCGGAATTGCAGCTTCAAAGGGAAATCAAATCCTTGGATTAATTAGGCGAAACATAACGTATAAGGAAAAAGAGCTAATAATACCGCTGTACAAAACAATAGTTAGGCCTCATTTAGAATATTGTATTCAAGCGTGGAGGCCATATCGCAGGAAGGACTTAGATATGCTAGAAAGAGTGCAGAGGAGAGCAACTAAAATGATATCTGAGGGATCTTAGTTACGAAATACGCCTACAAAATGCGGTTGCGGTTTAACAACACTAGAGACCAGGAGATTGAGAGGAGATCAGATAGAAGTGTTTAAAATATTGAAGGGTTATGAAAATATTGATAGAAATATGTTTTTCTCAGTTAAAAAAGATAGAAGGACTAGAGGACATGAACTTGCATTAGCAAAGGAGCAGAGTAGATTGGATATAAGAAAGTTTTCATTTTCACAAAGGACTGTAAATGAATGGAACAGATTACCTGCTGATTGTGTGGGTGCTGGTAGCGTGAATATGTTTAAAAATAAAATTGACACATACCTCAGACGGGCGGGATACACATAGATAAAAGGGTCGGACTCTCGATAAGCCAAAGGGCTTCCTTGTCCACCTGCCACCTATAGTTAATTCTCTGGGTGGCAATCTTGTTAAATCTTGTTAAATCTATTATAATCTATTATAATGTGTACTTCTTCAATGGATCAAGTAATTTTTACTAAACCCGGGCCGATTCCAGAATTGGAATTAAAGACTGATTTCAATTCCAGAATTGAATTTGGTCAGTATGAGATTTGAGGTTTGGGTGGAATCTTAATCAATTGATGTGAAAGCATTCAAAATCACCATGGTGTCGGTGGAATCGGAATAAAATAAATTACCCGGAAGTTAAAATTGGAATCACCATAGTGGCGGTGGAATCTGAATAAAAAAGTTTGTTGGAATCGGAATCATGGATCTGTTCTTAATTTGATTGGACAAAGGTAGTATACCGGATTTCCCTATATATAATAAAATTCAGTCGCACCTTAGTATACATTGTGTCACTTTTTCTCAAACTAAAAGTGATTATACTGAATGACAACAGGCCAACAGGTTTCCTAACAACTGAAGCTGTCTGTTCAACATGTACATTCACTGAAGCAGGCAAATGGAAGAGAAAAACAACACAATCTCAACGTGTCACAGAATTGGATGACACACAGATTTGGGGATCACACAATTATACAGTACACAGGGAGTGACTACACATGACCAGTCTCTGAAATATCAAGTTCGTGGTTTCTGATGACGATGTAAGCAGAGCACTTTTTAACGATGCCAATGGTGTATTTTACATGAACCAGAAATGGGTTTTAGTCATTTAGTATTCGTACAAATTACATTCAAAACAAATTTTTACGTAATAGAAATGATAACATAAGATTGTAATCGATTAAATAGTATTCGAAAGCAGGAATCAAATCATCCGCAAAATTGATTATTGTAATGAGTGTATGTATTCAAACATTGCATGCTCTTTGACATCCTAAAAATATTTTTTTTAATTGGCCAAGAGACCGTGAAGTCCTTTGGACTATATTGTGAGTTTGTAATTATTAATGAAATGGTTTTTGGTGAATCATAGTTATAGATTATTAAGGGTTATGATGGAAGTAAAATGTTGACATGTTTAGTGGAGACTACACGCATGCTAGTGAAGATAGGGCGGGGGTCTTGAAAATTGGATTTCTATCTGCTCGGAGAAGTGATTTCCCGGCATTTTGAGTCGGAAATCCCGCCCAGTTCATGGTGATCATTTCCATGTTTTGTAGGAGAATGAGTAATAAATGTAACAGTCAGGAGGAAAATTGTAAACTTGCCTTCACATTTTAGAATAAATAGTCTGATTCATGATGTAGTATGGTATCTTGTGTTATTTTTCTTCACCAAGAAACAATGAATACTCGAAAACATCGCAGAAAATGTACAGCCATGACAGCACGTCGTATTCTTTACATGGCCTACCAATATACCGGTACGCCATGTTCTATCCTGAGGTGAAGGCGTCAATCCCGCAGTGAATACCACGTTTCGCCAATCACAGAATAGATATTATAAACGTGTTGGCACGGGCTCATTCTTCACCTTTAAAAACGTCATAAAGTACGAGTTTTATTGCACAGAATATTAAACAAAATTTAAAACTCTGGATTTATTTTGGGTACATATCTGTACCCTAGAATTATTTTGGGTAAGTAATTTTACCCTTTTACCCTGCTTGCGGAAACACTACACCTGGAACTAAAATATTTGAGTAGACTGTTTCGTGAAGATTGTATATATTAGTTAATGTGTTATTAAAAATACTGTAGAATTTTATCCCGATTCTCTGCTATTTAGGCCGATATCCAGTGGTTGTAGAAATGACGCCGCTCCACTCAGCCACCCCAGTGATCAGAGATAGGGCAAAGTCCACTATCCAGTTATAAATAGAGATCAGTAGAAGTTATAAATAGAGATCAGTGCAGGAGGCTTACAGCAGTAGGGACATTATAGGAAAATTTAGCAGTTTGGGGGGCCCTGAGGTGCCCTTAGAATTATTCAATCAAATACATATTTCTTGTGTATAGTGTAACTACCACATGAAATGTCTATGCAAAATGAGAAAAAAAGTTACTGTGAAAATTTACTGGTTTCGGGGGCCCTGGGGCCCTTAGAATTATTCAATCAAATACAGATTTCACGTGCATAGTGGCAGTAGCCTAAGATACGATTATGCAAAATTTGAGAAAAAGTTGCTGAACGGTTTCTGAGATATGACAGGTAACGGTGCACAGCAGACGCAGAGTGATTGCCCAAAGGACGAAACATAATTTTTTGTACTGTATGTTTTCGGACACCCATTATTTTATGTGTCCGAATACATATTCTGTAATGACTAATTTATAGTCTAATTAATATGTAATGACTAATATATTGTCTCTAATGACTTCTTCTTTTTCTTCTATGTGCCATGTCTGTCACAGGCGTTAGCGATCATGGCCCTCCAAACCGCACGGTCGTGTGTAGTTTGTAGCAGTTCTGTTGTGCTCCTTCCACACCATGTTGAGAGACTATCTATTATTTTTATTCTCTGTCGTCCTCTAGATCTTTTTCCTTCTATCTTTCCTGTTGTTACTACATGTTCTAATTTTTTCTTTCTCATGATATGACCTATAAATAGTGCTTCTAACTTTGTTGATGATCTTTTTTTGGTTTGGCTGTCCTAAGGATGACTTCATTGCTTTGTTTTGCAGTCCATGGCACTCGCAGCATTCTTATTAAGAACCACATTTCAGTGGTTTCTATGTTTTTTTGTGAACTTTTGGTTACTGTCCAGGATTCACATACATATAGAAATATGGGTTCTATGTAGCATTGCAGTACATGTTTTCTCATTTCAAAGGATATATTTTTGTTTGTTAAAATATTTTTCATGTTGTGAAAAGCTGTTTTGGCTTGTACTATTCATCTCTTGATCTCATCGTTGCATCGACCGTCGGATGTTATTATTGATCCCAAATAATTAAACATTCGGACATGCTTCAAAACAGTGCCATATGCTACCATGTTGTATGTTGGAGTGTAATTTTTCTTTGAGACGATCAATGTTTCTGTTTTCTTTTTTTGCCTATGTAATGACTAATATACAGTCTGTAATGACTACATAATTACTAATACATAGTCTGTAATGACTATGCAATGACTAATATATAGTCTGTACTGCCTATGAATGTAGTATGTAATTACTATGTAATTGGTTACTGTACGTTTCAGACACCCAAGAATTATGTGTTTTTTGCACTGCATTTTTTGAACAGATAAGAATTTAATTATTTTGAGCTGTCCAAATATACAGTTATTACAGTGATTGGAACAATAAAACACTAACCTGATCTGAATCCTCATGAGTAGGCCCTGACACATTCTCAATGTCTCTTGGACGATCTTCTGATACATTTTCACGGACTCTTCGAAGGTCTTCTGGCACATTCGTATAGTCTCGAGGTTGTTCTGGAACATTCTCGTAGTCTCTAGGACAATCTTCTGGCTCAAGGTAATAATGGCTATCACTGTCCCCTCCAGAAGAAGACCCATCTACAAATGACACAGATCAGGTCAAATACTCAACCAGAACTCTGGCAACTTGTTTAAAGTGAGGTTGTTCATTTGTTTCTATTGTAAAATCGTGTATAGACCATATGTGTTCTAACCTACTCACCACACAAATATGTTCTAAGGAAGGTGAAACAACTTTAGAATTCAACAGTGTAATCTTTACAAAAATAGCTGAGCTGTCATTCAAATCCCCAAACAGCGAGTTTAGATCATTCTGAGAAAGGTCACGACCCGACGGAGGCATGACGATGTAGCATATGATCCATCTCATCAGTAATTGGACCTGAGGCCTTCAAAAGTGCTGTACTTCCAAGTAAACAAACTGTTTCCACCCATAACATTTAAATTTCCCCAACAAAAATGATAATTAAATACATTTGTGTCCTGCCACAGCAAAATGAGTTTAAAGTTGTACAAATGTGAAATGTTGTTTTGTACCTTTTTGGATTCCACAGATCATGAGCTTTAAAATGAAGCCTTGTTTGTTGAAATATCATCATAGGTTTTGATTTATTGCTCAAACTGAAACAAACTTTTAAAAAGAGATGTTTTGAGAAACAAGGTAAATTTAACTCATTTTGTCTATTGTTTTTTAATCTATGGGTTAATTATAAGATTTATAGTAATTTAGTTATTAGTCTTGGATTATTTGCTGGGGAAAATAAACTAGACACTCAAAGATGAAAATAAAAGGTATGTATTTCTACCAAAATTACAAAATTCATGGGATTGAGGTAGATAGCTATTTCTGGTGTGCAAGCAGAATAGGTCTGTGCATCTTAATAACTGGTTCGCTACATTTGGGCTGTCTGTATCTCATAATAAATATATAGTGTATACCGCATACCATTATTATATGATAAAAACAAACAGACAATCTCCCTTTATAGGAGATTGTTCACTCGTCTCATTTCAAATAAATTTGGCAAAGAAGTACATATTTCAAAGATTTTCAAAACTGACATCTTCACTTGTATGCATGGTATGATCACGCATATGTTTCTGTCTTAATGGTTTCAACTGAGAAATTGGAAATAGTTGGGAAAACTCTACAAATGACAACTTTGTATAAAATTACAATTCAGATCAAACACAAAACTGTCGAAAATTGCATATAATTCAACTCCATTTACAATTCTGAACAAAATGTGATTTTGAAGGAGGATATTTATATCAAGTTTCGATCATCTAGTTCTGATTTACATTTTGTTCCTAGAATCAATGCTAACATTGGAACTAGGGCATTTGCTGCACCAACTCTCTGGAGTATGCTCCCTCTTAGTATTAGATCAATTGAAAATATTTTACAATTTCGCCATCATTTTAAAACTTACCTTTATAATCTTGCGTATCCACTTCAAGTACCTGGCATATCTATCCATCTGTTGACAACTTTGATATGGCTTATCGATTTTGATATTAAGGCCAGACACCCCAGGTGAAATGGTGTTTTTTGACAACAAATACTGAAAAGGGTTTTCTGCCAGATTATTATACCTTTGTATGCATACTATCAATAAAGTTCACTTCTATGACAATTACGTACCTCTAAGTGAGTTTTAGTCATGGATCAAGCATGTCAATATCATGTAATGAAATCCATTATGCAATCTTTGAGCCATTTTCTCAAAAAACATTTTCTTCAAATTTCTGCATTTGGAAACGGGATATCGCTGGAAATAATTATGCTATATAAATAATATTCAGCATATTCTACTGTGTGCAATGATCAGACAATGTTTTTAAATCATGAATAGTTTGAAAGATATAGCCATATTTGTTGCCAAAAAAGAAGATTTTTTTTCGTATTTTACCACAAAATAAAAAAATAAATAAAAACACAACATTTCAAACAATGCTCTGATCATTGCACAATAGAATCTATAGAGAACTTGGATTTGCAAGAATTATAACTACATGTGGGTTTAATAAAAAATGGCAATGTTTCCAAATTTGTCAATATTTGCTCAAAATTGTGGCCATTTTGTTTGTTACCATGTCTGGTCTTAACTAAACCTTATTATTATTATTAATAAAAACACAGAAAGGCAACACATTTCATAAACTGACCTAGAGAAACGTGATCTGTACTGTCTTCTTGTCGTGAAATGCCTGCATACATCTCCTCTTCACCCATATTACCTGATGTACCGGCAGCCTGAAAAATAGCGTAAACATTAGGTAGTAATGATAGAGTACCTTATGATATTTATTAAGATAGACGAGTCATTATACAATACATGTTACAGCGACACACACACCGCTACATCCACGTCTGTACAAGTTTAGGTAAAATATACAACATGATATAAAAATAACTAATTTAATAAAACATCATTACGATTCAAAAACAAAATCATGAATCAATTGACTAGTTCTAGACAGAAAGGAAGAAGTTAACATAATAAAAATTGAAATAGTTGAAAACAATTTAACATTAAAATACAAACAGTTATTCAAGTAAATCAATTAGAAAATGTTCACAATTGTAAAACTCCTACTGGAGGTGTGTTAAAAATCAACTAGAAAATGTTCACAATTGTAAACATCCACCTGAGGTGTGTTAAAAATCAACTAGAAAATGTTCACAATTGTAAACATCCACCGGAGGTGTGTTAAAAATCAACTAGAAATGTCCACAATTGTAAACATCCTACCTGAGGTGTGTTAAAAATCAACTAGAAAATGTTCACAATTGTAAACATCCCACCTAAGGTTGGTTAAAAATCAACTAGAAAATGTTCAAATTATAAACATCCTACCTAAGGTGTGTTAAAAATCAACTAGAAAATGTTCACAATTGTAAACATCCCACCTAAGGTTGGTTAAAAATCAACTAGAAAATGTTCACAATTATAAACATCCTACCTAAGGTGTGTTAAAAATCAACTAGAAAATGTTCACAATTGTAAACATCCTAACTGAGGTGTGTTAAAAACAGTGTTTTAAAAAAAGCTCCTTATTGTGGTTGCATTTCTTAAAAATATGTTCCAGGATAGTGTGTCATAGTACTGCACCCTTGATGGTGACAACACTCCAGACTGTCTGTCTGGTGCTCAATGGCTACACACATCACCTCAATGGTACATCCTCATGTGCCAGGGGTGTTGCTGATACCCATCTTAAGCCCCAGGGCCCTGACAGCATATTGCCTTGCAAAAATACAGAAGGTACGCTGAACCAATAATCTCAGGTTTGGCTGCTTGGGATTTTGTTCGGGATATAGAAGTAATAATTTGAATACACATTACCACTTTTACCACTCAGCCATTCATGAGAATGGTAGGACAGGTATTTATATTCCCTGGAGCCGCCCTTTGTGTTTGATATGGGGTATGCTGAGTCAATTACAAGGGAAATGTACAACTGATTATGGTAACTTTCATATTTTGCAAAGGATATTTGCCAGGGTAGTGTAGTCAACTATCACCCCTGACTTGTGAGGATGTCTACCAGGGGCATAGTGTATTCTACTACCACCCCTGGCTTGTGAGGATGTCTGCCAGGGGTAGTGTAGTTAACTACCACCCCTGACTTTTGAGGATGTCTGCCAGGGGTAGTGTAGTCAAGTACCACCCCTGGCTTGTGAGGATGTCTGCCAGGGGTAGTGTAGTCAAGTACCACCCCTGACTTTTGAGGATGTCTGCCAGGGGTAGTGTACTCAAGTACCACCCCTGGCTAGTGAGGATGTCTGCCAGGGGTAGTGTAGTTAACTACCACCCCTGACTTTTGAGGATGTCTGCCAGGGGTAGTGTAGTCAAGTACCACCCCTGACTTGTGAGGATGTCTGCCAGGGATAGTGTAGTCAAGTACCACCCCTGGCTTGTGAGGATGTCTGCCAGGGGTAGTGTAGTCAAGTACCGCCCCTGACTTTTGAGGATGTCTGCCAGGGGTAGTGTAGTCAACTACTACCCCTGGCTTGTGAGGATGTCTGCCAGGGGTAGTGTAGTCAAGTACCACCCCTGGCTTGTGAGGATGTCTGCCAGGGGTAGTGTAGTCAAGTACCACCCCTGACTTTTGAGGATGTCTGCCAGGGGTAGTGTAGTCAAGTACCACCCCTGGCTTGTGAGGATGTCTGCCAGGGGTAGTGTAGTCAAGTACCACCCCTGACTTTTGAGGATATCTGCCAGGGGTAGTGTAGTCAAGTACCACCCCTGGCTTGTGAGGATGTCTGCCAGGGGTAGTGTAGTCAAGTACCACCCCTGACTTTTGAGGATGTCTGCCAGTGGTAGTGTAGTCAAGTACCACCCCTGGCTTGTGAGGATGTCTGCCAGGTGTAGTGTAGTTAACTACCACCCCTGACTTTTGAGGATGTCTGCCAGGGGTAGTGTAGTCAAGTACCACCCCTGGCTTGTGAGGATGTCTGCCAGGGGTAGTGTAGTCAAGTACCACCCCTGACTTTAAGAAGCCCACATTAATGACTATCATTGGCACAACTGGTAGTGAAATAAATCAAATGAATGGCTCAAATAATGCATGTTTGTAATTAAAAAAACTAAACTGGAAAATAATGGCGGCGATTCACGTGAATGGCTTCCACACACGCCGTTCACGTGATAAAAGGTACACTTTTAATTAATTGAAGACTGACAAAATATTATTTCTGTCTAAGCACCTGAGGGGTTGTGTACTCAACTACCACCACTGGTATGTGAGGGTACAGTACAACTCACCTCCGCTGACGCAGTGACATCTCTACGAAGTGACAATGGCACATTCCCATAGTCTTGAACATCATCATCGCTGGACACAGAATGCACGTGGGATGATCTGGACATGGTCATGTAGCCAGGACTTGGTTGCTGTGATCTGGATCCACTTGCTGGCAGAGTCTGGGCTGTTGGGTGCGGCATATTGAGTTTCTCCAAATGTTGGCGATCAAGTCTCACCGGACTCTCTAGGACACAACAAATGCAACAATATATACGGGTGCTGCTGAGTTTCATTGCAAGCCTGAACATTAACACTGGCCCTGCGTCTTCTATGAAGCTTCAGGGCCAGTTTGGGTTATCAGTTTTCATTTTTACCGGCCCGACAGGCCGCTGATTTTAATCCAATTTGTTACCAACATTGTAAATCGTTTCCATCAGTTGCCCTGTTATAAACAATTAAAAAAAATGTGCATCTGTCTTTGCATTCTTGCTAGAAACTGTAATCACTATTTTATTTTATGAATGATCACATGTTGCAAGTTGACAATAAATCCGTCTGGTACCACTACTAGCGACACCGTGTGGAGTTCTTGTTTATTGCGCCTCAGAGTTTGCAGTAATAGCAGAATGGCAGCACACTTAAAAATATTCATTTAACTTCACGATCTCACTTCTCGTAGTCACTATCTCAATTTCTAAAACAAATATAAAAAAATAAGAGCTTTGCAAAAGTTTGCATAACATCGCTCCTAATGACCCCTTGTGGACTTCCTGTGAAGTGACAGGCATATCAGTATCAGCATACTTTTACGCTTAACGTGGGATGTTTGAATGAATAATTATGCTTAAATCACCAACATTAAACCAAAAACCAGGGGTGAGCAAACAGGTATGTTATGTATTCCAGAATGGGAAAATATTTAATGCAAGCCATTTTATTGCAATAACAATATCGATCATAGAAGTAGTAGAATTGTGTTTAGTTTCATTGCGGATGGCCTTAAACAGATGCTAGACGAGTTACTGAAGATTGATGCACACAAATGGTCCCTGGTAAGTTTAATGATCTATATAACAAGTGTCAGCATTACAACATAATCCATCACCAGTGGTCTTCTGGTAAGTTTAATGATCTATATAACAATTGTCAGCATTACAACATAATCCATCACTAATGGTCCCTGGTAAGTTTAATGATCTATATAACAAGTGTCAGCATTACAACATAATCCATCACCAGTGGTCTCCTGGTAAGTTTAATGATCTATATAACAAGTGTCAGCATTACAACATAATCCATCACCAGTGGTCTCCTGGTAAGTTTAATGATCTATATAACAAGTGTCAGCATTACAACATAATCCATCACCAGTGGTCTCCTGGTAAGTTTAATGATCTATATAACAAGTGTCAGCATTACAACATAATCCATCACCAGTGGTCTCCTGGTAAGTTTAATGATCTATATAACAAGTGTCAGCATTACAACATAATCCATCACCAGTGGTCCCTGGTAAGTTTAATGATCTATATAACAAGTGTCAGCATTACAACATAATCCATCACCAGTGGTCCCTGGTAAGTTTAATGATATATATAACAAGTGTCAGCATTACAACATAATCCATCACCAGTGGTCTACTGGTAAGTTTAATGATCTATACAACAAGTGTCAGCATTACAACATAATCCATCACCAGTGGTCTCCTGGTAAGTTTAATGATCTATATAACAAGTGTCAGCATTACAACATAATCCATCACCAGTGGTCTCCTGGTAAGTTTAATGATCTTTATATCAAGTGTCAGCATTACAACATAATCCATCACCAGTGGTCCCTGGTAAGTTTAATGATATATATAACAAGTGTCAGCATTACAACATAATCCATCACCAGTGGTCCCTGGTAAGTTTAATGATCTATATAACAAGTGTCAGCATTACAACATAATCCATCACCAGTGGTCTACTGGTAAGTTTAATGATCTATATAACAAGTGTCAGCATTAGAACATAATTCATCACCAGTGGTCTCCTGGTAAGTTTAATGATCTATACAACAAGTGTCAGCATTACAACATAATCCATCACCAGTGGTCTCTTGGTAAGTTTAATGATCTATACAACAAGTGTCAGCATTAGAACATAATTCATCACCAGTGGTCTCCTGGTAAGTTTAATGATCTATACAACAAGTGTCAGCATTACAACATAATCCATCACCAGTGGTCTCTTGGTAAGTTTAATGATCTATACAACAAGTGTCAGCATTACAACATAATCCATCACCAGTGGTCTCCTGGTAAGTTTAATGATCTATACAACAAGTGTCAGCATTACAACATAATCCATCACCAGTGGTCTCCTGGTAAGTTTAATGATCTATACAACAAGTGTCAGCATTACAACATAATCCATCACCAGTGGTCTCCTGGTAAGTTTAATGATCTATACAACAAGTGTCAGCATTACCACATAATCCATCACCAGTGCATTAAACTCAACGGAAAAAAACATCTTCCTAACTTAATAATACTAATATATAATACTGATAGAGTGCAATTTCCAGCAAATGCTCGGAGCGATGTACAATCGAAATTTGACCAAGCGATTCAATGTATAATACAGGCATGGGCAGGGATTTTTCACTGAAATTGCCCATAGTTCTGACTGTTCTCCAGAAACATGTGTTGGAATACATTTACATCTCAACAAACATCATATATTATATGGTCAGTTCATGTGTCAAATTACTTTCTGTTAACTCCAAAATTATGATTTTGGCAAGCTTTCAAAGAAATGTATGAAACCACGATTAACTGGCCGTGGCGACATGCTGCTGGTACTAAGATGCTATGTTGTTATGCTGGCACTGAGCGTAACCCTGCGCGTTCTGAACAGATTGAGAAATTTTGCTAAAACTATGCTACCTTCAAAATTTGTGTCTGATTCAACCAGAATAAAGTTTATTTTGAAAATAATAATAATAATAAGATAACTTCTATTGCGCCTAAATCCTAGGAAACCAAGCTCAGAGGTGCATAAAAACAAAAGGATCGGTCAATCTCAAAATCATAAGTAGTACTCCATAAATAAATAATTGCTCTATAAATCAGAGATACACACTAATCTAATCCGAATGAATACAAAATCACCTGCAAACATCTATGTAAAAACAAGCCTTTGCGTGGCAGTCATGTTTTTAGTAAAAGCTTCATCATTTCACAGAAGTACGCCTAGTGTGTAGTACCAATTGACTCAGAATTAAATTTGCAATAAAATGGATGTTGTTTTATGAAGATTACATTTGATTTTGGGCGGCGCGTCACTAAAAATCTTTGACATTTTTCCCCGAGTATCGACACTTAGCATGGCTTTGGTAGCGAGAATACATTGGCATTTTGACATTTTTCCCTGACCCTAGGTGATCGGGGAAAAGAAAACCAGTCAGAAAAAGTCAAATACAAACCAAACAATATGACAAAGCTTAATGAAACTTATTGTAATGTCCACATATCAAATTTATCTTCAATTTTTCATACTTTTATTTGCCTAAGTTATATTTTTTAATTTTTTGCATGTCTCTTGCAAGGTGCTAAACTGCCAAAACAACATATTTCCTCATTTTCGAAACATGATATCTTGAAAATTATCATTTTCATCCAACTCATATTTCGCATACTTATTGTATATGTCGTTGTCCTTGACAAGGTTAATACTACAGGATTCAAGCTATTAATTAAAAAGTTGTATGATGTCAACAATGGCATTTTTATAACAAAATGTTTACCCGATCCTATATAACATAAAAACTGCAAAAAAGAAATTACAGATAATATGTAGAACAAATTAAGTTAGTTATATTAAAACAATTAAAGACTAAAAATGAATAAAATTAGATAAATTATAAATTAGACTAATTATTACTCTATTTACTTACATGCATACCTAAACATACATACCTACACACACACCATACGCACATAGGCACGCACACATAAATAATTATACATGCACTCAAAATATTATATATATATGTATGAATTATAACTTAAACTATACAGAGCTCTGTGATTGATACTGGGAGTTTACAAAAACGCCACAAAGGAAGATGAATACTCACGTGACAGTTCTTTCGAGTTGAAGTAGATCTGTGCATAAGTCGGTTGAAAACTTGGTGGAATAAATGCCACCAGATACAGCCCTCTCTGCAGCAATGTTACGGTACATGGAACGCTGCCGTAATTTCTGCTCACAATCGTCACCTCCAGTTCTCCGTCACCGGCCAGGGATGTGTCAACTGGAAAACATGTTTGTTTTGTATTGTTTTTAATTATTTATTTATTTAACTAATATTTATTTAACTTATTTATTTAACTTGCCTTGTTTTCTTGTTTTATATTGTTAGCATCTTTAATTGAGCAGGTTTTTAACTCAGATATATGCAGCGTTACAAATGTATCCTAATAATAATTTATTTAATTTTATGACTTGATTGCTTTTAAACCAGTTAATAGTTTAGTTTTAGTTAAATAGAAAAAAGGCAACTGCTAGATGTTATGCACCTAAGAGTTAATCATTTACAACTACAATCAAAATGTTAACGTCCTTGGTCCACCCAGAATGTGGTCTCAAAGTACACATTTCTAATGAAATCTCTGATATCCTGGAAACTGATATTTTGTTTGTGACGTGGACACAGCAAAAAGCAACGTTTTTGGTGCATCATCAATTCGTAGGACAGCTTGTGTTAGTTGTCAACACGCCATGTATTATGGTACAGTGACCTGTTAGGGATCAGGGAGCAGAATGGAGCCTCTTAGGTAAGTGTGCAGGGCCCACCTGTGGGTGGACCCATCCTGATGCTGCACGACTAATCCAGTTACCAATTAAGGGATGATGGTTCCTCTCTAGCCTTGGTCGGTTGTCTACGAAATGGTGACTTGGACCTAAAATACACCCTAGGTAGCCATAGCGAAGCACCTGAATACTAGCTAGATGAAAACGTGATGAGAATTTATGGAAACAGCTGACAATGTCACCACGCTAAGTGGATGACACAAGTATGTAAGTAAGTAAACAATAGGCAAAATGTGAAAATTTACCAGTTTGGGGGGCCCTGGTGGGTTAGAACGATTCAATCAAATATAGATTTCTGGTTCATAGGGGCAGTACCTTAAGATGTCTATGTAAAATTAGAGAAAAAATTGCTAGACGGGTTCTGAGATATGGCACCTAACGGCGGATGCAGAATGATGGCCCAAAGGACTAAAAATGACAGTAAGAGTTTGTATGCTTATGTAAGGAGCAAAAAGAAGGTTTCTGCCGAGTGTTTACCATAGAAGATATCAGTTCTCTGCCAGTACCAGTTACTAAATTTGAGGGAATTAATTAGATCATTTAGGGCAGTTGTTTGTCACTCCTGAAATTATATCAAAGAAAATTAAGAAGATGAAAGAGAAAGTACCGATTCTCTCAGAGAGCAGTAAATGACTGGAACAAATTATCTGATAATTTGGTTAATGCTAGCAGTGAGAATATGTTCAAAAATAAAATTGAGAGCTATCTGGGGAGGGCCGGCTATACGTAGTTGGAAAATTGTTGGACTCTAAATTAGCCAATGGCTTCCTTGTCCGCATGCCGTCTGGAGCTTGTAGCCCTGGGTGGCAATTTTGTTATGTTTTGTCTTTGCCAGTCATCTGCCAGTCTTAAAGACAGGCAGACGGGTCTCTGTCAAAGCCCCTGACACGGAGAGTTAGCTTTGCATCAAAGTGAACAGTTTAAAGTGAATTCCCTGTGCCGTGGCTAGCCAATGCAGCCCTCATAATGCTGTTGTCATGTGTGCTGGTCACGTCAATCTAAGCAGTGTAAGACTTGCTCTCTCATTTGATTCTGTTTGATTTTTCTTTGTTATTGTTACATGTGACAAATCAACATGTCCTGGTTCCTGATTCCAGGACATACAAAATAAGTTAATAGGACTTACTTTCAAATTCAGTGGTCTTGTCCATAAAGTAACTGGACACAGTGCTGACCAGAACAGGGTTGTAGGCCTCCACGGAGAATGACTTGCCACTGACTACACGGCCATCACAAGTCACCTCAATGGAGTAGGTTCCTACAGACAGACATGAGCTGGTATAACATGTGGAAACTGTATCTGTCCTACTACACATACTGTAACTAGGTAAACAATTTGTTTTCTAATTTAAGAACACACTGTCTCTTCACTTCCCAAAACGATCTGACAGTTTGACGCTAGATGGCGACACCTTTGTTTATATTCACAGTTTCATTCACAACAATGGCATCCATTCTTTCGTCTGTTTCTCTGAACTGAATATACACATTTGGTCAACCATTTGAGGGAACCACATGCTTAAAGGGAGCCAGTCTGTTCATCTACCCGGAATTACCGGATATAGTACTTTGGACTTATTCTTTGACATACAAAACATTGACTTCTACAAAATAGGGATAAGCATACATAACTACCCACCGACTTTCACAGGAATGTATTCCACCACATAGTTGCCATCATCTTTGTCGAGGGCGTAGTGCTCAATTTGACAGCCAGATGGGGCTGCAAATACAAAACGTAGTTTGTCACTTACCATGGAAACAATTAAAGCAAAACATAAATAAATTAGTTAATTTCATAAATCTATTAATATTATTACTTTCTTTCTAGGGTGTTCAGCTCAATTACAATCCAACGTTAACAGTGATTTATGCAAAGAGAGAGGTAAGTAGGTAGAGAGGGAGGGAGGATAGGGAGGGAGGGAGGCAGGGAGAGAGGGAGGGAATGAGGGAGGGAGGGACAGAGGGTAGGGAGGGAGGGACAGAGGGAGTGAGCGAGAGAGGAAGGGAGGGAAGGAGAGGGAGAGAGAGAGGGAGAGAGAGAGGGAGAGAGAGGGAGAGAAAGGGAGAGAGAGAGAGGGAGAGAGAGAGGGAGAGAGAGAGGGAGAGAGAGAGGGAGAGAGAGAGACGGAGAGAGAGAGGGAGAGAGAGAGGGAGAGAGAGAGGGAGAGAGAGGGAGAGAGAGAGGGAGAGAGAGAGGGAGAGAGAGAGGGAGAGAGAGAGGGAGAGAGAGAGGGAGAGGGAGAGGGAGAGGGAGAGGGAGAGGGAGAGGGAGAGGGAGAGGGAGAGGGAGAGAGAGAGGGAGAGAGAGAGAGAGAGAGAGAGAGAGAGAGACCACACTCAGGTCTCGTCCATAGCTTATCATCAACATGTAGATTTTTACCATAAAAATAATTACGCAGTGATGAAAACCTACAAATCTCAATGATGGCTAGGATTTTTTTAGAATAAAAAGTGAAACTGAGGAACTGTAAATTAAGACACAGGAAACAAAGGAGACAGCCTGCAGGCTTTCTACTTACATGTGACTGTTGCCAACACCTGTCTTCCCCTGTCCCCAGTGCAGACGTTAAATGATGTTGGCCGATTGAGGGGCACCCCTTGAGAACCGGGTCCTGACACTCTGATTTGATGAGGACGTGGTCTTGACACAGTGGCATGGTGTCGAATGTCAATTTTAAATGGGTCCTCTGAGAACAGGGTGTAATACTTTGTAAGTTTGTAACACGTCAACAATTCAGTTTTAATGCATTTATTGCTTTTCGACACTTACACTCATGACCCCATACAACAGAAGTGTCTATTAAAAAAATTGACATCTCTACATCTTCCTACTAAAAATGTTTTAATGTTCATTGCAATGTTCATATGCACTTTAAATCATTACACAGAATGTTCACGTTGTGATATTCTTTTTTCAGGTTCTAATGTCTGTCTTCACATCTGCATATCATTTGCACAGTTCACATTCTCAACATAGGAATTAACTTGTGTACAATATTATTGTACGTATTACAAAATAAAATTTTATGTAATGAATTACATTCTTTATGCTAAACGTTTTTCACAATGTAATAATTCAACAAGATATTCTAAACTAGGAACATATTTTGCCAATTTTCTTCATTGTTTCCTTCGAAACTCAGTTTTCCGGGCGGTTGCAGCAATTCCATGCTATTTCAACACCAAGTCTGACACCATGTAGTACTTTGCAAGTATGTATAGCACTTCAACAATTAAGTTTTAATGAATTTATTGTACTTTTGACAGTTAAACTCGTGACCCTGCACACCGGAAGTGTCTATTAACCAATATAAAACTTAAAAGTAAATGGTACTCACAGTCGTACTCGCGATATAAATTGAACTAGTAAGCGACATCTCTATACAGGGGAAACAGTTTTGTGAAGTTATGATGAAGAGGCACCTACTCTCTTTAATAAACTGCAAGAAATGTGTGCCTACCAAACAGCCAAAATACACTGAATCAGGGAAATGGAACAGACATTGTACCCTTAAAAATGATATGAATATAACTATGGTTGAATATAACTTTAGCTTAACTAATAAACAAGCAAAGACATACTTGGTAAGTTTTGACCATTGAACTTGAGTTGTATGACATGTTGCCTGGCTTCCCGTGGGGTGAACGAAGCACGGTACAGACGACTGCCAAGTGCGTTGACCACGCACGGTGTAGAACCATCGTTGATGACAACTTCTGGGAGGGCTTTCCCTGCCTTAGATGTGTCAACTGGAAAGAATAATAATATCAAATAATAACAAGGTAACTTATTTTGCACCTAAATCCTTGAAATCGTGCAAGCGCAGATATGCATTGAAACAAAAGACTTGATCAATCTCAAAATCGATAAGCATTATTAAAGTTATCAACAGTTGGATGGATACACCAAGGAGTTAAGGTGGATGTGCCAGGTTACAAAGTAAGTTTTTAAATGAAGGCAGAAGTGAGTAAAATTGTCAACTGATCTGACACTAAGAGGGAGCAAATTCAAGAGTTGACACACAACAGAGAAGGTCCTAGTTTCAATGTGAATATTAACTCTATGAACAAAAAGTAAATCAAAACTAGACGATAGTACATCAAATCAATAGGCTTTTTTATAGTTAAAGAGTAAACAACAAGTACGCTGGTTGCGTAAACAAAAGTGCCTGGTAGCTGGTAGGTAATGCTACATATCTGTAATTGTGTATGTGTTTTCGTTAGGGTTGTAACAGTTAATGAATGTATCAATATATTGTAATACATAAGCAGGTGGTAAAGAGGGACCTACCTCCTATACATCAATATATATAATCCATGACAAGACGTATTGAAACATCACCAAACTATTTCACATCAACATTGCATCCTTTGGACTATAATTGTGAGTTTGTAATTATTAATTAAATGTTTTTGGTGAATCATAGTTACAGATCATTAAGGGTTATGATGGAAGTGAAGTATTGACATGTTTAGTAGCTCTCTATACTATATGCATGCCAGTGAAGATACACCTGGAAATAAAGTATTCGAGCAGACCATTTCGTGAAAATTGTATATAATTTTTTATTTTTATTAGTTAATGTGTTATAAATTTTTTTTTTATATAAACCTTGCTAGAGAGTTGGTGAGCTGCAATCTCGCATGTAGCACAGTAAAACATTGTTTAAGAAAATGCACACGCATAATCTGTTCTCATTTTGCCCCTACCACCCTCCCCCAGAATGGGAAGAAGAAAGAGATGAACTATGATAACATTTTATTTGTTAACAATGATAGCATGCATTTTTACTTAAAAACAGTAGTAATGACAGTTAAAAACAGTATTAACGACATAATACTGATATAAATGGAGTGGCTGAATAGCTGCGACATGTATAGTAAAACATCTGAATATTACTTATAATTTTGTGGCTAAATATGCTTTAACCTTTTCGAGTATACCTATGTTATTTTATTTTATATATTATTTTATACCTAACATATTTCATTTTAATCTTAGGTCATATCTTTATATTGCATTGATAATTATGTATGCTGCTGTTTTAAATATCTCAGGTTCTATATGTGCAGTAGGGATTCCCATTACACATTAGTTACAGCCCACTGTTTGAAACTGGGAAGATACAGCTTAAAACCTACATGCAACTGTCCAGTTTAACAGGGGTCTAGTGGGTTAATGCTGTCTGTTGATGTAAGCCTCTGCCAGTGACCAATTACAGATTAGTCATAGTTTCCATCAAACAATAGCAGGCAGAGAACCTAAAGTAAACCTAAAAGTATTTTTCTCAAGTAACATAAATACATAGGCCGACAGAGCTACCCGTTGCAAGTCAAACAAAACATCCACAAGGTCATTTAGCATATAAACCAAATAAAAGCTTTATTTAACTAGTGTTATACAAAATAGCACATACTAGCTGGTGAACATTTTAGTTAGTAGAGTTCATACTGACAAAAATCAAACTACAAATCATAGATGATCCTTATTTTTCATGACCAATTAAGGCAACTTCTAACAAACCAGCTAGTAGCCTAAATGCCTAAGTATAAATAAAAAATATAAATATTTTCTACTTTCTTTACGTTTAATCACATATCTGTTCAACTAGTTAACTTCTTGCTCCGGTTTGCGTCAGTTTGTGCTGTCAGTGTTGAGCCTTTGGGTTAGCGCGGAAAGGCGGTTGAAATGAGCGATATAACAGCCCATGTTGAGGTGAACCGGAACGGTATTTGGCCCTTAATAGTGCCCTAAAATGCAATATTGTGTAACACTGGATGTGGAATGATGGAATGGATAATACTGATGGTGATGCATCAAAGTTAGGCGAACATGTAGTTATATAGGAATAATATTGCATTACCAGTCACTCAATGGCGATGTCTTGTCGATGTCTTGTACATTGAACTTATCTGATACACTGGTGCACACATAAAGCATAATTAGTTTAACACAGTTCCTGTTTATAATCTATCTACATCTTGAACATTGATAACGAAAATGGCGTAGGGTGTTGTAACTCGCTGTTTAAATGGCTCGAAAAAGTAGTAGCAACTTGCATGCCACGTGGTGATCATTCCGGTTAATGGTAGTGAATTGACCAATCAGAAAATGCTACCGTGTATTGTTCCCACTGATATCTATAAATAAATCTATGCCAGCGGCAAACAGTTTCAGCTTCCGGCATGGATCGTGCTTTGAATTTTTTTTAGGAGCTTAACAAAATTAACACAGAAATTATAAAATACTTTTTAATTGTTACATTCTGGAAAAGTACACATTATTTGTACTTCGTTACAAGTAAAAGTACTTTAAGAAAATTGTACTTTGTTACTCAAGAAAAGTAAACTTTTCTAATTAAGTAAAGTAACAAAGTAAATGTACTTTATTACATACCGGCTCTGCTCCTTAGAACTAACTTTCAGGGAAAAGTTGAAACACTTATAAATTCACCAGAATCAACCATTGTGAAGGTTCTAGTATCTAAACAAGTATGGCAGAGTACATCCCAGAACCCCAAGGTGTGCTTTGCCATTTTTCACTTGACTTGTCCACCCCAACACCTTGTTCAAGATCATTTTATCCAGAGGAACACTGACACCATTTCATTTTGTACGTGTTGCAATATGTATTGTGTCATCATAGGGCCGTATCATTACAACCCTAGTGTTTGTATTCTTGCATATAGTCTTATAACATATGTACCCTGTAGCTACATTTTGGTCATGCAGATAACATCTCAGAATGATGTAAAAATGTTATCTAGAATATATGTCTTTCTATTGACATCTAGCTATGGCAGTGAACTAACAATATTTTATACATCTTTTTGGACATATGAACATTTATGTATCAATTGAGACATCATCTTATTTTTAGACATATAAAATCCCCCTAGATATATGTGATGTCTAACTGGAGAGTTGCAGCTGTTACTTACTGTCATTGTGCATTATTACGTGTTGCAATATGTATTGTGTCATCATGGGGCCGTATCATTACAACAACAGTGTTTGTATCCTTGCACATACTCTTATAACATATGTACCCTGTCGCCACATAATGTCTTTTAGAGGTTTTTTGGTCATGCAGATAACATCTCAGATAGATGTAAAAATTATATCTAGTATATGTCTTTCTACTGACATCTAGCTGCGGCAGTGGACTGACAATAGTTTATAAGATGTTATGTATCAATTGAGATTTTGTTTTTAGACATAAAATACCACACAATTTTGCCCCATGGATATATGTGATATTTGTACATGATGTACCACATCTAGCTGGAGTGTTGCACCTGTCACTTACTGTCACAAGCAGCTGTATTAACCATGGGTATGTCAGTGTGTACCACAGGCAGCTGTATTAACCATGGGTATGTCAGAGTATACCACAGGCAGCTGTATTAACCATGGGAATGTCAGTGTGTACCACAGGCAGCTGTATTAACCATGGGTATGTCAGAGTATACCACAGGCAGCTGTATTAACCATGGGTATGTCGGTGTGTACCACACGCAGCTGTATTAACCATGGGTATGTCAGTGTGTATCACAGGCACCTGTATTAACCATGGGTATGTCAGTGTGTACCACAGGCAGCTGTATTAACCATGGGTATGTCAGTGTGTACCACAGGCAGCTGTATTAACCATGGGTATGTCAGTGTGTACCACAGGCAGCTGTATTAACCATGGGTATGTCAGTGTGTACCACAGGCAGCTGTATTAACCATGGGTATGTCAGTGTGTACCACAGGCAGCTGTATTAACCATGGGTATGTCAGCTGTATTAACCATGGGTATATCAGTGTGTACCACAGGCAGCTGTATTAACCATGGGTATGTCAGCGTGTACCATAGGCAGCTGTATTCACCATGGGTATGTCAGTGTGTACCACAGGCAGCTGTATTAACCATGGGTATGTCAGTGTGTACCACAGGCAGCTGTATTAACCATGGGTATGTATGTGTGTACCACAGACAGCTGTATTAACCATGGGTATGTCAGTGTGTACCACAGGCAGCTGTATTAACCATGGGTATGTCAGCTGTATTAACCATGGGTATGTCAGTGTGTACCACAGGCAGCTGTATTAACCATGGGTATGTCAGCGTGTACCAAAGGCAGCTGTATTAACCATGGGTATGTCAGTGTGTACCACAGACAGCTGTATTAACCATGGGTATGTTAGTGTGTACCACAGGCAGCTGTATTAACCATGGGTATGTCAGCTGTATTAACCATGGGTATGTCAGCTGTATTAACCATGGGTATGTCAGCGTGTACCACAGGCAGCTGTATTAACCATGGGTATATCAGCGTGTACCACAGGCAGCTGTATTAACCATGGGTATGTCAGCGTGTACCACAGGCAGCTGTATTAACCATGGGTATGTCAGTGTGTACCACAGGCAGCTGTATTAACCATGGGTATGTCAGTGTGTACCACAGGCAGCTGTATTAACCATGGGTATGTCAGTGTGTACCACAGGCAGCTGTATTAACCATGGGTATGTCAGCTGTATTAACCATGGGTATGTCGTGTGTACCACAGGCAGCTGTGTGTATAAGTGGGAGCACAATGCAAATAAAATGTAACTCGAGTAAAATCATGATAAAATAATTATAAGGATGGTCAGATTAATTTTTAAAATAATAACTGAACTAAATAAAACACATGACAGCCTTGGAGAAGCAGGCTAAATTGAACGCTATAATGATGGTGATGGCATATTACTCACTGTCAAACTGAATGAGCTGTCCCACCACGCCTGTTTCATGGAGATTGCTGATCTTTACTTGTTTCCTTCTCCACCAAGACATCCTAAACAAACTGAAACACAAGTATACTGGTAAACAATGGCCTAGCCAGAGTCCCTTCTATCTGTTTTTAAGACTGGCAGATGACTAGACAAGACTGGCAATTACAACTGATAAGACCGGTGGAATTTAGAGGGGGCCAGCTAGCCATGAGATTAACTAATAGTTCCAAGTCTAGGGGTCCACATTAATAACTATTATTGGCATAAATGGTAGCAAAACAAATCGAATGGATCAGTATTCTATATTATAAAACAGTTTGTTCTCTGTTTGTATGTGCACCCACATCTCTGTCAGTTTTGCATGTATCGGGCTGAAATTTTGTATGTCATCTAGCGGGTCCATTTAGATGGTTCGTAGATTGATACTTTATTGAAATTCGTCAGGGGGATGGAGAACTTGAGGGCTCACTATTTCAAAAGGTGTACGTAGAGTTCCAGCCGCGGAATTTATTGTTTTTCTATATCATCGTAAAGATAATTATACCATCTACAAATATGTCACTGGATGGAGTCAAGAAATTTTGAATAGTTTTAAAGTTATTGATGTTTGAAAATCCTCAGCACTTAACATGTACCAGGTGTACCTGTCGCTGGTCACGTCCGCATACTTACAAGTAGCACCCTCTTTCACATTTCATACATTTCCTATAGATGGAGCTATGTGTCTTTTAGCATCAAAACTATCGCCCGTCAAGTTAGTATATAATAAAAAGTGAGTGTCAAAAGTTTTACTGGATAACTAAAAATACGACACATCTTGTATATTATAAAACAGTTTGTCCTCTGTTTGTTGGAGCACCTACGTCTCCGATAGTTTTGTATGTATCGGGCTGAAATTTCAACTCGGCATCCGCCCTCTGCCTGTTGCTGGTTAAGTCAGTTAGACGTGTGAGCGTGTGTGATTTCTACAGAAAGGTTGTCCTGACAACTAGGCAAATGACCAGTTACAATGTATTTATGCGAATAGGCTGGAGAGATTTGGGTTTGGAGTCTCTGGTACATAATACATATGACTGCCTTTTTTCCTCGGGCAACGCTGAGTAACTCAGCTAATAATTAAATAAATGGCTCAAGTGACAACGGTTTGGCATTCAAAAAACTAAACTGACCAATACTGGCTGTGGTTGGTGTGAATGGCTGCCACACAAGCCGTTTGAACACTGAAGGGTACAACTTTGATTAATTCAAGACTGGCAGAAAGTTATTTCTGGCTAAGGGTATATGGGGGGGGGGCATAAATCGTGCGTCCAATCGTGGTATGGACCTGACCAAATTCTTCCTTAAGATATCTTTGTGCTAAATCGCTAATACCTATTCCGTCAATTTTTGTGCAAAAACAAACTGTTACAAAAATAGGCCAGCCGAATCCAAAACACGTAAATAACAAATGTGTCAAAAACCATGTCACATTCAAAATTATGCATCTGACCTTGACAAGCTTTGTCTTCTCCAATAATGTTGATAATGGTAATATGTGTAAACTACATTACTAAGAGGGTATGAGATCTGCTAGATTAAACATTCTTTCATACAGTTGTCATTATAAAAAATACCCTTATGCTATGATAACAAAACTTTTGGGGGTCTGAATGTCAACATATATACGAAGTTAGGATAAGGCCACCAAGACAATCATAGCATATATTGCAAATTCATAAGTAAATATCTCTAAATAACTATAATTATGTGTTTTGAAATACATCGCCATTTGGTAGATCAGAGGCCAATTGTTCTTAGATAGCGAGTGAACACAGAAAGTGAACCTGGGAGGAGATACTGTTACACTTCCCCAAAGTTAGTGAATGAACACAGAAAGTGAACCTGGGAGGAGATATTGTTACACTTCCCCAAAGTCAGTGAATGAACACAGAAAGTGAACCTGGGAGGAGATACTTTTACACTTCCCCCAGAGTTAGTGAATGAACACAGAAAGTGAACCTGGGAGGAGATACTGTTACACTTCCCCCAAATTTAATGAATGAACACAAAAAGTAAACCTGAGAGGATATACTGTTACACTTCCCCCAAAGTTAGTGAATGAACACAGAAAGTGAACCTGGGAGGAGATACTGTTACACTTCCCCAAAGTAAGTGAATGAACACAGAAAGTGAACTTGGGAGGGGATACTGTTACACTCCCCCCAGAGTTAGTGGATGAACACTGAAAGTGAACCTGGGAGGAGACACTGTTACACTTCCCCCATAGTTAGTGGATGAACACAGAAAGTGAACCTGGGAGGAGACACTGTTACACTTCCCCAAAGTTAGTGAATGAACACAGAAAGTGAACCTGGGAGGAGATACTGTTACACTTCCCCCAAAGTTAGTGAATGAACACAAAAAGTGAACCTGGGAGGAGATACTGTTACACTTCCCCCAGAGTTAATGAATGAACACAGAAAGTGAACCTGGGAGGAGACACTGTTACACTTCCCCCAAAGTTAGTGAATGAACACAGAAAGTGAACCTGGGAGGAGATACTGTTACACATCCCCCAAAGTTAGTGAATGAACACAGAAAGTGAACCCGGGAGGAGATACTGTTACACTTCCCCAAAGTTAGCGTATTAATATGCAGATTGTAGAAGAATTAAATTTTGATTCTCAAATCAATGACATATGTATACCGCAGCAAATGCTACTATTGCATATAAATTAATTAAAAGGAATTGTGGGATGTTAGAAAGAATTCTAATTTTTAATCCAACAGCAGGAAATCTACATTGTTGTCTGTAGCATATGAGGGGGGCAATGTACCACCAAACATATTGGGATCCAGGCTGGTAGATCCCACCCTGTGGTTCTAATGCATATCTAGTGTGTCAAGGCAGTGGTTGAACATAAACATTACCCTGACTGAGTGAAGGGGTCATTGACAAAAGCCGTCACGCCTGACTGCTTTACACGCTATTAATAGCAGGTTATGTAGGACCAGGAAGTATTTCTTTCTGGCTGATGACAGGGTGATCTGTTTCTTTAATGACACAACTATGTCATATTTATAACATTCCTTTCTTTACATCATGCTGTACTGATCCAACTGATTCCTTTCTTTCCATCAAGCTGTACTGATCCAACTGATTCCTTTCTTTCCATCAAGCTGTACTGATCCAACTGATTCCTTTCTTTCCATCAAGCTGTACTGATCCAACTGATTCCTTTCTTTACATCAAACGGTATTGAATATATACCAACACTTAAATATTGCACAAACAATGGTCACGTATCTAATTACAACCAAGATATGTCTACTGGCAACACAAAAAGCTTCCACTTTCTACCACATAAAGTCATAAAATAATATGTCAATATGTGGCACCTGTTTGGATAGTATGGTATATTTAACCAAATTTAGGAAAAATCAAAATATTAGTGCAGGTAAAGTATTTTGAACAGTGTTTTAGATTGAATGGTATGCAATTTGAAAGTGATTTATATAATATTATGTCTCAAAACTTAATTCTTTATTAATTTTAGGCCAGGTATGTGAACTACTATGTCCAGGCTTCACTTCTTCCATTTGAAGTGCCATGCCAGGGTGATCTCTTCCTGTTAAATAAATATACTACGATTATTGAAATATCTACACAATTTCTTTAATGACACAACTATGTCATATTTATAACATTCCTTTCTTTCCATCAAGCTGTACTGATCCAACTGATTCCTTTCTTTCCATCAAACAGCATTGAATATATACCAACACTTAAATGTTGCACCATGTTCAAGTATCTAATTACAACCAAGATATGTCTACTGGCAACCCATAAAAGCCGTTACTTTCTACCACATAAAGTCATAGAATCATATGTCAATACGTGACAGGCCGCACCTGCTTCAATAGTAAGGTATTTTTTAACAAACTTTTGGAAAAATCAAAATATTATCGCAGGTAAAGTATTTTGAACAGTGTTTTGGATTGAATGGTCTGCAATTTGAAAGTAATTTATATATTATGTGTCAAAAATTCTTTGGGTGGGTCAGTTCACCCACCCATAACTTTGCAACAAATTGAATTACAGATGAAACTGTATTTAACAGAAATATTGCCCTTTTACATAATACTCAGACGTCCAAAGTATAATACCAAAATGACCTTTAACAGCTGAACCGTGACGACGGGTCACATATAATAAATGTATTATGTCAATATACATTCTTAGAAAATGGGTGAGTTATACAAGCAATAAAAATAGGAGATATTATGAGTCAAAATTACCTTGTTTCTCAAAACGTTGCTTTTTAAGCTTGTTTCAATTTTAGCAATAAATAAAAACTATTGAAGATATTTTTTTTTAATGGCCAAGTGGCCCTGAAGTCCTTTGGACTAATACGTCTGTATGTGACCCCGGCTGACCAAATGAGTGATAAGTTGGAAAAATTGTAACATTATATTCTTACATTCTTGTAAAGGTTGGGTATGGTGCTTTTACATGGTTTCAAAAATTATGACTGCTACAAAAATTGGCAAAGTTATGGAGCATTGAACATGGTAGGGGTCAAAAAGTGAAAATGAAGAAAACAGCTGTTGAAGTTTTACATTACATATGCAAATGGATTGCATGGAAATATTATATGCATGACATTCAAATGTGGCACACAGTATGTATGTTATGTTGCAACGATACACTGGAAGTATGAATGTGCTGCTACAAAAATGTATCAAGTTATGCCAGATTATGTCTTTATGTGTAAAACTAAGAGGACAGATTATTTGAGAGCAAAAGGTAGACTCACTGTTTGACACAGTTTAAAACCTACAGGGAACTGTCCAGCTTAACAGGAGTCTAGTGGCTTAATGCTGTCTGTTGACACAAGCTTGTCTGCTCTGGCTGTGTGTGAGCAATTAAATATTAGTCAAGGCCTCAATGATACAAAGCAGAGTGGACAGTGGGCCAGGCAGTTTCTGGCACATTATACAAATCTACTACTCTAGTGGGCTCTGTCAGTTGAGGCAAGCCTCTGCCAGTTTCCAATTACAGATTAGTCACACCAGTCAGGCAGCCACAGTGAGGTGTGACAGATTTTCTGTGAAAGGGATTAGTTGAACAAAAGGACTGTTAGCATGATAGAGCATCTGCTGCAGCAGCCAAAGGACTAAAAATGAGGTACAATTTTAAAGTTCATGACCTGTGCAATTCAAAATGGTACAACACTCAATTTCACATGTGGCAGGTCACATGCATGTGTTTAAAATTTGCAGCCATAAACACTTACTTCCTGTTGCTGCTGATCACAGAAACATACACGACTGTTCCACAGCATAGTTAGTGCCCACGTTGTGGAGAATGTGCCATCATGTCCTGACTAAGCCTTTCTCTAATCACAAATCCTCAACAGATATATATGTATAACACAACACATTTTACCAATGTCTGTCACCAAGTGCTGCACAGGTGTCACTACTCAGGACAACTAACGTACGCTACAGACCTTGTGACTCGGTGACATGCCTTGGAGAAATGAACAGTCGACCATGGTTCACTGCCCATGATCACCCCTACTCATGTGTACTTAAGCTGGACATTTTATCAGCAGTACATTTATGTACACTAAAAACTCTAGCTAAAAATGGGCCAAGAGGCTCTGAAGTCCTTTGGACTATATTGTGAGTTTGTAATTATTAATTACATGGTTTTTGGTGAATCATAGTTACAGATCATTAAGGGTTATATGATGAAAGTAAAATGTTGACACGTTTAGTGGAGACGATATGCATGCCAGTGAAAATACACCTGGAAATAAAATATATTCAAGTAGACTGTAGACCGTTTCGTGAAGAATATATTAAATAATGTGTTATTAAAAATATTGCAGAATATTATCCCGATACTCTGCTATTTAGGCCGATATCCAGTGGTTGTAGAAATCTTGCAGGAGAGTTAGTGAGCTGCAATCTCACATGTAGCACAGTTAAAGGTTGTTTAAGAAAATGTACACACATTTTCTGTTCTCATTTTGCCCCTACCACCCTCCCCCAGAATGGAAAGAATAAAGAGTTGAACTATGATAAAACTTTATTGGTTCAATGGTACATATACATAGTGTGCATTTTGACTTAAAACAGTAGTAATTAATGACATATGACTGAATTGGAGTGAAGTAATAGCTGCAACATGTGTAGTCAAACACCAGAATAGTACTTGAATGCAGTGGTGATCCTGTGTCTTGATTATTCATGTTTAGTATATTTACACCTAAGGAAATTTTTTTGGGTTTTCTTCTGTATAATTTGGGACTGAATTTACGCTCGTGTCACATGACCTGTGTCATGTGACACAAGCTGGAGCATGACTGGCGGTACCTCCTGGCCAATGTCTCTTTTCAGAGAATGCTTCCCCCTGTAGATGTTAATGGCCTCCTTGATCTTTCTAAGATTTTTACATCTTTCATTGAACACTGGTGGATATAGTGACAGGGGTTGGCGACACAATAGATGTTCTTTAAATCGTGTGCCCAGTGCCCTCGCTGTTTCTCCTGTGTAGTGTTGGTCGCATTCTGGGCATTGGATGTCATATACCACACCACACTTTGCTGCCTTGTCTGTTTTGTCTCTTGGGTGTACCACGACACCAGGGACCTGAGGGTGTTGATCGGTTTGTGGTTCACTGGTATGTTGTAGGACTTCAAAATCCTTGCCAATTGTTCAGACAGCTTACTGATATAGGGTAGACCTATGGCATGTTGTCTTCTGTTGGTATCTTTGGTGTTGCCATTCTCTTTATTTCTCCTTGGTCGTGTCGTGTTAAACATCCAAGGTTTGTAACTGTTAATTTTTAGGACTTTCTTTATGTGTTCCACCTCTTTAGTCTAACCTCTTCTTCAGTTACCAAAGTTTCTGCCCTTTTGAATAATATTCCTTATAATGTTAGCTAAATATGCTTTAACCTTTTCGAGTATACCTAAGTTATACTAAGTTACTTTATTTTATATACTATTTATGCCTATGTTATTTTATTAGGTACTAGATCATATGTTTATATTCCATTGGTAATTAGGCCTATATGTCTATTGCTGTTGTAAAGTTACTCAGGTTCTGCCAGTGCAGATTCCCATTACACATTACAACCCACATGGAGGCATTCTGTTTGACACTGGGACAATGACAGGCAGTGAGCTGAGGCTTGTCCAATACACAGGCTTATAGCATAATCTCTGACATCAGCTACTCCAATCAGCCACCCCAGTGATCAGAGATAGGGCAAAGTCCACTATTCAGTTATAAATTATTATACATCAGTGGCCCAGGCCCAATACACAGCAGGCTTACAGCAGTAGGGAAATATCGGTAGTAGAAAAATTGACCAGTTTTGGTAGCCCTGGGGGGCCCTTAGAAAGATTTAATCAAATACAGATTTCTCGTGCATAGTGGCAGTATCCTAAGATACGTCTATGCAAAATTAGAGAAAAGGTTGCTGAACAGTTTCTGACATATGGCAGGTAACGGCGCATGGCGGACGCGGAGTGATGGCATTAGTCCGTTGGACTTTTGGCCCAAAGGACTAATAAAAGAAAATTGTGGTGTTGAGCAGTGTCCAGTAATGTCCACATATAAACGTGGAAAATACACAACTTTGTGTGAAGATCTGGTGTAAGTCAAGAAAAAACCCAGCTAATGTTTCCTCATTTACAATGTCTCTTCTGTTTGTTTTTGTTGGACTGTGCTTCCTACTTGTATACCCAATCTGTATACTCGGTTCAAAACAAAAAAAAGATAGAACTTTCAAACAATGAAGTTCAACCCAAATTCAACTGAAACTCAGTTGAGTTTCAACTATGGGGAGTTGAAAATTTCACATGCAAATGAGCTCGCGTTCAACTGTTGAATCTCAGTTGAGCTTCAACTATATATGTTACGCAAATAGACAGTTGAAAATTTCTCATGCAAATGAGTTGAGTTTCAACTGGTGTTGAACTTGGGTTGAGCTTCAACTCGCGTTCAACTGTTGAATCTCAGTTGAGTTTCAACTATGTATATGCAAATATACAGTTGAAAATTTCACATGCAAATGAGTTGAGTTTCAACTGGTGTTGAACTTGGGTTGAACTTCAACCCACGTTCAACTGTTGAATCTCAGTTGAGTTTCAACCCACGTTCAACTGTTGAATCTCAGTTGAGTTTCAACCCGCATTCAACTGTTGAATCTCAGTTGAGTTTCAACCCGCGTTCAACTGTTGAATCTCAGTTGAGTTTCAACTCTCGGTCAACTGTTGAATTTCTGATGACATGAGCTAGCTTTCCATTTACACAGCTGCATGTGTCAAATAGCGAAGCATATGCATCATCTGTAGGAACATAGGCACGCATCATCTGTAGGAACATAGGCACGCATCATCTGTAGGAACATAGGCACGCATCATCTGTAGGAACATAGGCACGCATCATCTGTAGGAACATAGGCATGCATCATCTGTAGGAACATAGGCATGCATCATCTGTAGGAATATAGGCATGCATGCAAGCCCTGGAATTTACAGAGCATCACAACAATAAGGATTCCATTCTTTTATTTTTCATTTTCTTCAACCATTCGTTTTAAATGTCCATTCCCTCCGAATGTCTCAGGATTCTTCGGGTGTGGAACACCTTTTCGTTCATTGCTCGTGTGAACTCAGTGCCAGAGAGCATGAGCCTGTTTGTCGCATACTCTGAAAATATACAGAAACATGTCATTTAATACAAGTAAACAGCCATGCAAGACTGTACAATATTAACATAACAAGGTTTCAACTACATTTTGTGTTGAAATATGCATATTGAGAGTGATTTAATAAAACATTTACATGGGTGCCGGATCGAGTGCATACACATGCGCACACACTTATTTTATACACATATGTACAAATATATTATATATAAATTATTTACATACATACACTCACAGACACACCATCCACATAGCCTGTCACTATATACAAGAACTCCCAAAGTAGGGTGCATGTGACCCTGGTCTGGTCTGTATTGTTTATGTACCAATGCATATAAGAAATATGCATGCACACATAAATATTCAACTGCACGCACGCACGTACGTGTGTGCACATATATATATACAGTCAAACCTAGTTAATCTAAATACTTTGATGGCCAGTAAATATGTCTGCATTCATTTATTTCTAGATAGATATTTTGAATCATTCACATTCAAGGTATTTGTGTTTAGAATTTGCATTTGCATAGTATGTGTAGATGCTGAGGCTTGCTGGTTTTATTAGTGGCATTTGGATTAACATGGTTCAACTGATTATGTTCTTATGTTACAAACATATATACTAATATGTATAGGATAACGACTGCATGTTTTGTTGTTCCAGCTGGAATTCAATACTAAAAATGTTATACCAACTCACATTCCAGAGCCTTGATCAAGTAATGTTTTGACTGATGGCAACTGTGTGCAGCTAGAGAATGTTAGTCCATTGTCTATCCTTGAAGTTAAACTTATACCATTATAAATATGATTGCAACCTGCATGAGGATATATATATACATATAGAATATAATTCTTACCTTCAACAATTTCTGGTTTCATCTGGCTCAAATGTTGCTAAATAGTGATGTACTTTAAAATTCAACCGTGACACTGGTAGCTGTTTGCTTGTTAATTGCAATCCTTTCCAGTCTGCCAATGTTCTGATTCTGCCACACACACATCTGGTGAATTTAAAATTGCCCACCAAACGTGCACAAGTCCGCATACTGAGTCAGGATTGGTTAGTCAGTCACCAGAGATTGGGTGACTGACCATATTCCAGAATCGAATTACTGGGTATGTGGGCAAGGCCTGTTTGAACTCATAGTCATTTATCTGTTTAGAGGTTGGGGATATGTGACCTGAATTCTGACTGTAGACACAGCATACCTCATTTATAGCTAGAAACACAGAAAACACACTGCATTGTAGAGATCTCAGTGGTATTCATCAACCTACTGGAAAGTTGTGGTTATTGTTTTTAATATGGGTTAATGCATTCGTTATCATTATATAACTGCAGTGCAACATAAAAGTAAGAAATACAACATTATGTCTCATTAATAGGTCAAAATTCTCCTGCATGGTATTATCGTCAATGGAATTGTGTCTTTTTATGTATTTCCGAGAAAAAAAATTAATCATTCTTTTGTTTGCCATAATTGTTGTGTCAATATAAAGTACATCTAAGAGATGTCAATTCTCCAAAGGCAATGTTTACGTCAATAGAAAGATGTATAAAATATGTCAATTCACCAGCGTGATTTAGATGTCAATAGAAAGACGTATTTTTTATGTCATTCTAAAACGGTAAAAGTTCTATGTTCAATGTCGTTTTCATGTCAATAAAACTGCATCTTATAGATGTCAATTATCCAGCGTGATTTTTATGTCAATAGAGATATCTAACAGATGTCGATCTGTTGGCCTGAATTAGATGTCAACAGAAAAACATCTATAGACGTTGTTTTGACATTATTTTGAGACGTCGTCCACTTGACCAAAAATTTACTGATAAAAGCGCTTTGTAAGTTCAGTATAATAATAATAAAAGTCATCTTGTGCCCACTGGGATCCCTCCATTTTGTCCTATCTAAAGCACATCGCTCTGCTGTCAACAGCGGGAGTCCAGTGTCGTTTTATTTTGTTGTTCCACCTTTTCCGTGGTCTTCCTCTTTTTCTTTGTTCAATTAAGGAATTGAATAATTCCAATTCATTTTTGAATTGACCCCAGTCCTGCTACTGAAATATTATTTTAAAATGCCAGTGACCTCAGTTATAACTGAATGAATTTGTGTAAATACGTAGGAGTAAGTTTGTTTTTACAATCACGATGCATTCTTTAAATGACAAAATGCATGCATTAGTTGTGTTCACGTTTTTTGAAATGACAAAATCATTGCATTCATCTTGTGTTCAAACTGAGTTGTTGAAAATTACAAAGTCCTTGCTTTCAACTTGCGTTCAACTGCTGTTGAAGTCTAAGTCCCCACTTTCAACTTGCGTTCAACTGCTGTTGAAGTCTAAGTGCCCGCTTTCAACTTGCGTTCAACTGCTGTTGAAGTCTAAGTGCCCACTTTCAACTTGCGTTCAACTGCTGTTGAAGTCTAAGTGCCCGCTTTCAACTTGCGTTCAACTGCTGTTGAAGTCTAAGTCCTCGCTTTCAACTTGCGTTCAACTGCTGTTGAAGTCTAAGTCCCCACTTTCAACTTGCGTTCAACTGCTGTTGAAGTCTAAGTGCCCGCTTTCAACTTGCGTTCAACTGCTGTTGAAGTCTAAGTGCCCACTTTCAACTTGCGTTCAAGTTCACTGTTGAATGCAGGTTGAACTGCAGTTGAAACCAATTTTCAACAGTTTAAATTCAACTATTCATAGAGAATCAGGTGAATTTAAACTGAAACTCAGTTGAGTTTCAACTAAACATTTTTTTTTGGGTTGTCTTACTCTCTGGGGTAGTCGCTGGTCCTAAACTTAATTTTTTGTCATTTTGGGATTTCATCATTTTTAATAGATTAACGTTATACATTCCCAATACACTGCATTTTTCAAGATTCTGATTACAAATACCTATAATCGGATGATGTATGTCTGCCCATACTGCTTAATGCATGACGTTCAGATTTTGTTTTGGCTGTTTTCTCAAAACTATATTTTTGACCATTTGTAACACAGGCAAACATTATTTTGGAAAAAATAACACAAGATAGAAAATTGAAATATTCACCAGTTATTATGTGGAATTGGAATGTTCCAGGTGCAATCAGCTACTTTGGATGTATTAGCTTTATTTTAAGGGTTTGTAAACAAGGGTCAACCAATAAAGGATTTTTGTTAATCTTCATCTGAAAATTCACTGTGGTCATAAAATACTTAGTCAGAACCCAAAACCACCTTATTGCGCAAAGTAACGTTCCAACAACCAAGTTATTGCAATAATATGATCTGGTTTTTGCTATCACTCTAAATAATGTATGTGTTCAACAACCTTCACGCAACTAACATAATCCTGAAATGTTATGAAGATATGATGAGTTTTCACAAAGATATGGCCTGTAGTTATTTCAGGACAAGCTGCTGCCCTTAATCTCCCTTCCTTTTCTTTCACCATGCTTCCTTCTAAATCCCACCAAACTTACCTCTTCTCTCCTTCCCTCCTTCATGTCTGCCTTGAATTTTCGTTGATGCCATGCTACCACAACATGTTTGTATTTGGGTTGTCTTCATGCCAGTTTGTCTACCAACAAAAACATGTTAAATATATATTTCAACTACAACTATAAGGGACCATCTCAGAACATCAATGTCGATATCAGACCAAATTACTTTCATCTGGCCTCAACACCCCACTCACCCCCCAGATGAAAGTTTGTAAACATTGATATCATGATATCAATATATATCAACATCAATGGTCTGAAGGGTAAGATATCGATGTCCAATGCCAAATGACACTACCTCTGACGCCCCTCCCAAACACAAGTAATTTTGTCTGATATCGGACTTCAATGTTCTAGGATGATGCCTAATGACTTACCACATTGTGAATTATAGTACCATAATATTTAAGAATGTTAGTGATGTAGGGTACTGATCTGGAAGTTTACAGTAGTCACCAGACCACATTTGGTTCCCAGTGGGATATTTAGGGGGCTTACTGATCCATTTGGCAATTTTGTTTAAGTTTTCCCTATAACTGGAGCTAGTATGACCAGCTGTATCACATTTTAGCACAACATTATGTATAGAATAAGCTTCACCACCAGTTGTTTCTTTAGAACAGAGCCGACATGAGTCAGACATATGTGCATGTGAAGTTTATAACTATCTTAGTGGCCTCAATAGAATTACACCAGACAACTTTTTTATTCCATCAGCAGGAAATCTGAGACTTAAACTGCAAAAGAACTACTCGCGCACTGATGTACGGAAACACTTCTTCACTAATCACACTACCGACACTTAGAACAAGCTTCCAGAAGAACTTGAAGTAATATCAGCTACTTCATTGAATGAAGAAATTGAGGTATCTGGCCACCAGCTAAAAGGGACTATACAACCAAGTAGACCACGTAAGTAAGTATACCCACAACTCTTAGATCTGTGAGTGCCTTCGTAAGTTATGTTGTCTGAGGAATCCACCAGGGGTTACCTACAGAAACTAGTGGCGTGAGATAAGGTTCCACTTCCACCCACTACCACTTGTCTTGATCATGCCCGTGCTACAATAGAGTAAACACATTTATGGCATAGTCTTTAGGTGTCAAGGTTTTAAGGTTTAGTCAAATTTCACATTCAGAAGATATCAAATGAGATGTACTGTAGACTAGTGCTGTGTAGGCTGTCAACTCTACGTCGAGTCTAGGCCGCTACGCTCTACCGAGTCTGAAACAGACCGAGTACTGTGTTAGTGTGTATGTGGATAAGTCTAGTCTAGATTTCTAAGAGAGATCTGTGCCGGATCAATTTCAAACCTTTGTTTCTGAACTGCATCTACGACTCTAGATAACGAGCAGCTCGCCGTAGTCAATACATTATCAGTTATCTTCATTACTGACTAAACATAAGCATTACAATTTAAGCGAGTCATTATTCACTGCTGCCGTCCTACTGCCGGTGATCATGTGACGCACAGTTACACCATCTTGCGACTAATACTGGACCTATTCTTCCGTAGCCTGGTTCCCAGTCCACCGCGTGGCACCACTCTAGCTTCCGCGTATTGTACTAAAGCACGTACAATAAGTGATGCATGGTTATTTATTTGCTCCTCCTCCACGACATGATTCTGCCCCCCAGTAAATTTGAGCCGAATGTTTGTTTTTTGGTGAGCGTCAAGGGCGGGTCAAAATCGAGGTATTCCGAGAGGATTAAGGTAGTTTTTTGGCGACCGTGAAATTAAGGAGGTGCGTGCAATTGGAGATCAGGCATGTATATAATAATAGTCTTGCCTCCCCTCAGTTGGCGGCGCGGGGGCGAACATTTTTGAACAGCGACAGCAAACTTTCCCACAGCGAAGTGATGCTGAAGCTCCGGCTCTCAGCCCCCCAATATTACTCTCGTTCCCGTGCCACTGCACGAAATACAAGCAAATCTCCCTGATTTTCTCGGAAAATCTCCAACAGCACCCCCACCCGTCTTCGAGACAACGGGAGCAGCGTTCGACATAGGTGACTACCCGCGTGACCGGGTCCCGTGAATCGTATGGCCCGCGCGGTTTTGTTTGGGATATATATGCCGATCTTAATTGCCACCATTTTGTTAGCGAAGAACAGATCGACAGGTATTGTGAGAGAACCGCTGCAACGATGTGTTAATTGAAAAGCACAATATAACGTGACATGGTCACCATCATTAAATCTTTTACTACTACTACTACTACTACTACTACTACTACTACTACAACTACTACTACTACTAATCAAGCAGGTTACAAAGTTACTCTTGAAAATGTCGCGGTGTTTGGCGAATGCTGTCCAGCCGGGGGTGATCGATTCTTCTTTGTACCGCTGTCCCAGGTAGACGTAGCTTTCAACGTTCACTATCTACGTGAAGTTGATATCGTGTGTCGTTTTTGGCATCACTTTTGTCTTCGAAATGTTCATCTTCAGATCTTGTTTTGCACTTTGACCAGTTAGTTCCTGCATATTTTTTTGTATATGTATATATATATTTCTTGCGGTGTAGTAACGCATACGAGTATGTCATCGGCGAAGATAAGATGACTGGGTATTCTCCGTCTATCCTCATGCCTCTGGCATCCCACCGTTAATCGCCATGCAAAGAAATTGTACGGGATCTGATTAAAGGCGTGAATGAGACGACAGGAGTTCTATTTCAGCCGCCGTTATTAGGAGACGCACTGACAGCATGTCTGATGACATAAAAAATACCTAGGTCTATTAATAAAGCAAAAGGATGACAGGAAATTAAGTGTATGTTTTGTTTAATGTGCAAAAGGTAATTCCAAGTGTTCAAACTATACACCGTTTTATATTCATAGCAAACATCTCGTGGCAACCAGCCTGCCAGATAAGCTGTGATTGACTGAAACCTTTAAACAATTGTCAACGTTTTCAAACGAAAGCATCTGAGGTATCGTCCCTGTACCCTGTGATTGATTCATACATCACAGCACCCGACTTCTTCTTACAGAGGTTTATTAATTATTGCTTAGCTGAGTTATACAAACGTTTATTATATTGTACAACAAATGTCTGCTTGACTTGCTGCAATACAATTGTGTCTTCCCTTTGAAAACAATTGGGTGCCAACGTTGAATATACTCGAACGAATGAAATCAAAGAAAGCAAGGTAGCGAAAAGAACGTGCTAAAATGTACTAATATGAATTAACAATATTGATAATCTAAATTTCAGCCGTGGAACAGGACATAAGATGTGGCTCACTGTATATCGTAAAATGGTCAGTAACACGCACTTTGGACAAACAGACCCTGCTGAGTGTACGATTTGAAATACACCAAGTACCTATGCCTGCCAACTCTCCCGAATTATCGGGAAGTCTCCTTGATTTCGGGTGTATATCCTGGTCTCCGAGAATACAAGCAAATCTCCCGGACTTTCGCTCAAAATATGTTGCTCGCATCGCAAAGACCCTGTTTGGGGAACTGAAACAATTCAACCCAAGCAATCTCACAGCCTCGCCTTCTCTTGGGAGTTGACACAATTCAGACCAAACAATACCACAGCCTCGCCCTCTCTGTGGAACTGAAACAATTCAGACCAAGCAATATCACAGCCTCGCCCTCTCTGGGCGACTGAAACAGTTCAGAACCAAGTAATACCACAGCCTCGCCCTCTCTGGGCAACTGAAACAGTTCAGAACCAAGTAATACCACAGCCTCGCCCTCTCTGGGCAACTGCAACAGTTCAGACCAAGCAGTACCACAGCCTCGCCCTCTCTGGGCGACTGAAACAATTCAGACCAAGCAATATCACAGCCTCGCCCTCTCTGGGCAACTGAAACAGTTCAGAACCAAGTAATACCACAGCCTCGCCCTCTCTGGGCAACTGAAACAGTTCAGACCAAGCAATACCACAGCCTCGCCCTCTCTGGGCGACTGAAACAGTTCAGACCAAGCAATACCACAGCCTCGCCCTGTCTGGGGAACTGAAGCAACTCGGCGTAGGTAATCAGTCGGTTGGTTGGGTCAGTAGATCAGTTTATTGATCGGTTGGTCAATACAGTGGGTTCAGTTGGTCATGGAATTGGTAGACGGGGGATTGTTGAACATTTTTCGCGGCGACATTCACAATTTCGGAAGCTCACCAAAAACCTTCACTTGCACCCCAGTAGTATGAACATACTACTCACCCCTTGAGACTCACCTAAACGGGGACAAATTCCAGGGCATGGGACACGTGTAACGTTTGAAAATTCAAAAGGGCTAGGTAGGGGACACGGTTAGGATTTAGTTACTATTAGGTTGAAGATAGTTTTGGTAAGATTGACATCAGGTGTTTACATGCATTTGTATGTCTGCCAAGTGTTTTGTTGAAATCCGGGAGATTCATCAGCGGTTCAGCACGCTTCCCGTGTCGCGCTGTCTCGGATTTGGACATCGGAAGACTGCCATTGCCGCATTGTTTGAGATTTTTCGCCGGAAATTAATCAGTAGGTTACTGTATCAAAACGTGATATTCTCATATAAGTACCTTCTCTGCCACTTACATCTTGCATTTTACGCATAAGTGTTGTCATGCTCATAACGCCCGATAGATAATTGTGTTTAAGCGAATTATTTTGGGGATAATTATGCAGTCCAATTATAATAGGTCTGCACGAGTGCTCAGTGGAGCACACTTTTGAACAATCCAACTGACATGGTCTGCCGCTATAATCACTGTCCGTTTATTCCATAGATTATTCCGTTCCATTTTCCTTCTATTCATTGTTGAATCCACAACATAAGCAGCAGTTGGATGTTTTTCTTGCCACATATGAACTCAATACAGGTACCTGAAGTCTGACGGACGCTACCGGATATTCGTGAGCATTTCTTATTTGGATCGTGATTGCGAACGCGCAGTTATTATATTGGTATATTGTTATGGTCATTTGTGATTAATATAACATAATTGTAATAAAATAAATGCATAGAATTACATGAATTAGTCATATTAGCAGAATTAATGAATAATGGTGTACACTATATATATATATATTTTTAATTGCTTTAAAATTTAATACGAAATATAAAAATAACAACACAGGATGTAGTAGGTAATAGCGAAGGTGGGTGGAGGCTAAGGGTTTAACCGCATGTTCTTGGTATTACTTTCTGGTAACCAACCGCGCGACTTTTATCCACACTAATCTTCAGCCTAGATATATATATGCTTCTAGAACACATCGTTGCAGCGGTTCTCTCGCAGTACCTGTCGATCTGTTCTTCGCTAACAAAATGATGGCCAGATCGGTATTTTTATCCCAAAACCGCGCATGCCAACCGGACCTGTGACTATAGCGGCAGCTGCAGGCCCGATACAAGATTCACTGGCCCCGGGTACGCGAGCCCGCAACTATGTGAACGCTGTTCCCGTGGTGTCGCGCTGTCTCGAAGACGGGTGGGGTGCATGCATGCATGCTGTTAGAGATTTTCCGGGAAATCAGAGATTTTTACTTGTATTTCGTGCAGTGGCGCGAGAACGAAATTAATATTGGGGGGGCTGAGAGCATCACTCCGCTGTGGGAAATTTTGCTGTCGCTGTTGAATAATGTTAGCCCCGCGCCGCAAACTCAGTGGGGGGGGGGGGGGGGGGGCAGAATTATATACTGTAAATAGTTCTGTCTCTCTGAAATTAAGGAGGTGCAATTGGAAGTCAGACGTATATTATAATATACATGTCTGACCTCCAATTGCAACACCTTAATTTCACGGTCGCCAAAAAACACCTTAATCCTCTCGGAATACCTCGATTTGCACCCTCCCTTGACGCTCGCCAAAAAACAAACATATTCAGGCTCACGTTTACTGGGGGACAGAATCATGTCTGCCCCCAGCGAACTTCCGGGGGGCATGCAAGCTGCTTGATTCCGGGAAACCGGGAGATACACTCAACATCCGGGAGACTACCTGATTTCACTGGAGAGTTGGCAGGTATACATTTGTACGTGGAGGGGTAGCAAATAACCATGCATCACTTACTGTATGTTCTATAGTACAAAAAGCTGAAGCTAGAGTGGTGCCACGCGGTGGACTGGGAACCAGTCTACGGAAGAATAGGTCCAGTATTAGTCGCAAGATGGTGTAACTGTGGGTCACATGATCACCGGCAGTAGGACGGCAGCAGTGAATGATGACTCATTTAAATTGTAACTGACGTACAAAACACTGGCGGCAGAACGACAAGACGCCGACACACCAACAAAATTGGAACACTTACAGGTTAATGGGCTGATTTAAGTCATTGGCCTTTGTTGGTGCCCATATCCTAGGCTATTCCAGTGTTTGTCGAGTCTGGCCTTAAACTGTGTGACGGTCTTGGCATCTACCACAGGCACATGTTGTGGGAGCCTGTTCCACTGATCCACGGCTCTAACTGAGAAGTAATTCTGTCTGACCAGCAGTCTTGTTCTTTGCTTGAAAAGCTTTCTCGTGTGTCCTCGTGTTGCTGTACTGTCCATCTCCTGTAATAAGTTACGAGCTTCAACTTTGTCGATTCCGTTAAGTATTTTGTACGTTTCAATAAGGTCGCCTCTCTGTCTCTGACGTCGGTAATACAACGAGTGTAGTTTCAGTTGTTGTAATCGTTGTTCGTATGTGAGCTTTGCTATGCTGGTAACCAGCTTAATTCCTCTTCGCTGTACCTTTTCGAGGATGTCAATGTCCTTTGCCAGATATGGGCACCATGCTTGTACACAAAATTCGAGGTGTGGACGGACATATGCCCGGTAGAGTGTCACATATGATTTCTTGGTCATGTGCTTAAAACTTCTCTTTACCATGCCAAGAGCTTGCATGGCTTTCTTTGCTACTTTCTGGCATTGCACAGTCGGTTTTAGGTTGGTTGTCACCCACACCCCAACGTCCTTTTCTTCGTTTGTTGTCTCGAGGTTCACTATGGTTCCAGTCTTGTGTGTCATAGTGTACGTTTTGTGTGGCGATTTCCCCACTTTCATTAACTTGCATTTCTCGGGGTTGTATTGTAGCAACCATTCTTTACTCCAATCTTCGAGGGTGTCAACGTCAGTTTGCAGTTGGTCTTAGTTTTCCTGGTTACGGATTGTTGCGTATAGCTTTGTGTCATCGGCAAACATCTTAATGCTGCAGTGGACCAGGTCTGGGATGTCATTCACGTAGAGGATAAAAAGAAGCGGTCCTATGACAGATCCCTGGGGAACTCCACTGATGACGGGGGCCCACTCTGACTTAGATCCGTTGATTACCACTTGTTGAGTTCTATTAGTCAGGAAAGTTTTTAGCCATCGAATCACTTTGCCTCAGATGCCGTAAGCTTCTAGCTTCTTTACCAGTCTGCAGTGAGGAACAGTGTTGAACATTTTCTTGTAGTCCAGGTATATGACATCCAGACCGTATCCTTCGTCCAGTGTTCGTGTCCATTCCTCAAAGGTTTCTAGTAAGTTGGTCAAACAGGACTTGCCTTCCAGAAACCCATGCTGGTTATCGTTGATGATGCTGTGTTCGTTGAGAAACTTGATCATGCTCTCTCTGACGATTGCTTCCAGAATCTTGCAGGGTATGAATGTTAGGCTGATTGGACGGTAGTTTCCTGCCTTCTCTTTAGACCCCTTCTTGAAAATTGGTGTGACTAGGGCTTGTTTCCAGTCTGTAGGGATTAGACCAGTGTATAATGATTGGCGAAATATCCAGTATATCGGCTTAGCAAGGGTTTTGCTGCACTCTTTCAGTACCCACGGGTGCAACCCGTCTGGGCCTGGCGCCTGTTGGAATGGATACTTTGTAGTTTCTTGCGTACAGTCTCTTCTGTAAATATGATGTCGGCTACACACTCGTTTGTTCTTTGATGAAATTCTGGGATGGTAGACTTATCCTCATTTACAAACACTGACTTGAAAAAGTCACCCAGTACATTTGCTTTTTCCTGGTCATTTTCTGTTATTCTGCCGTCTTCTTTCTCCAGCTGGCTTACTGTTACCTTTACCTTCTGGTTTGATCTCAGGTAACCGTAGAATTTCTTTGGTTCCTTCTTGAAATTGTTGATTAGTTTCTCCTCGTAGTCTTTCTGTGCCTGTCTAATTTTGGCGTTTGTCTCATTTCTCTGTTTGACATATGCAGTATAGTCTCTGTCCAGCCCCGAACTTTTGTAGCGTTTGTATAAGTCATACTTTCTCTTCACTGTTCTCAGCATTTGTTTACTCCACCATGGAGGTTTGTTAGCCATCTTGCGTTTTGGTTTCCTGAGAGGGACATTTTCTCTCACTGCCTTTGAGATCTTCTTGAGTTTAGTCCAATTAGTGTTTACACTGTTTCCCTGAAACTTGCTCTTCCAGTCAGTCTTGCTCAGGGATTCATTGATCGCTTCATAGTTGCCTTTGGGGTAGTTTCTCGATCCGCTTAGTCTGTTGTTGGCTGGTGCTTCTGCATAGCATATGTAGGTCCACAGTAAGGACTCATGGTCGCTACACCCCAGTGGTGGTAGATGACTGACATTGTCAACCATATATTGTTCATTCGAAAACACCAGATCAAGTGTAGAAGCTTGTTGGCCCGGTCTCTGTCTGGTCGGTTTGATAATGTGTTGAGTCAGGTAAGCGTCATGTGTTGCATCAAAAAACTTGGCTGCTGTGGAGTATTCACTCCCACTCACCATGTGGTCTTCCCATTTAATCTCTGGAACGTTGAAGTCCCATCAACAGAATGTGTGAGTATCCATGCATTTCTTGCAAATGTTTTATTGCGTCTATTATTCTGGTGTTGTTCTCGTCAGTTGACTTTTGTGTCCTGTACACAATTCCTGCTAACACCTGGTCTTTGTCGTTTAGCTTAACTGACACCCACATTGAGTCTTCTATTTCCAGGTCGTTCATTTCTTGGCAGGGCATAGCTGGTAGGTCTTTGTGTATATACATTAGTACTCCGCCACCAATAGATTCCCTTCTGTCACTTCTGAACATATTGTAGGCGTCCAGGTTTATCTCACAGTCACCTATATCTGGATTGCACCATGTTTCCGTGATTCCTATGATTTTCGGATCATAACTCTGAATTTGTGCTTGGAACTCGTGGAACTTGTTTTTTATACTTTGTACATTTGCTTGATAACACTTAAACATGAAACATTGTGCTTGATTATTTACACTGTTCGTTGTCAGGTTTGGGTGGCTCACTGGCTTGGAGGGGTTTCTTGAGTGCGTACCCTCCACTGCACTATTTTCCCGTTTTTTATCATATACCTGTTTTCCCCAGATTCAGTGTTTTTTTCAGTTAGTTCTGCCCGTAGAGCCTTGTCTTTCTCTCTCTCCTTTGGGGTCATGTCAGGTGTGATGAACACTTTCCTGATGTTGTTGGGGTTGTTTTCACTCCGGAGTTTAGTACAGTTTTTCATGATGGCTGCTTTTTCCTGGTCGTTTCCTACCTGCACCATCAGCAACCTTGGTCATATTCCTTTCTTGCCCAGCCTTACTGCATGCTTGATATCCACTGTCACCCCCAGGTACTGTTCGAAGATAGACTTCAGGTGATCCATGTCGTGTTGTTTCCGTTCTTGTCCTTCATCCGATGTTGGTTCTGGTATGTTGTGGACTATCACATTGAGACGCCTTTTTGCTTTGTCGTTTTCTTCTCCCATGTAGTTTTCTACTGCTGCCTCAATACTGCTTTGGGTGAACTCACTCATTGGTTTGATTCTGTCCTCAACACTGGATGCAAGTTCAGAAAGCTTTTCAACTACTCTCGCCTCTAGTGCACAGCAGGTGACGTCCATCTTGGCTTCCACATTTTCTTCTACCACTTCCAGCTTGTGTTCTACTACTTTCAGCCTCGTCTCGAATTTGTTCTGCTTTTCCCGCACATCATTAAAGAATCTCAAAAGTCATGTTCACTTTAGGTTGGCATTTGGTACAGAAAAACATTATTTTAGGTGACGATCCGGATAACATATTGTATTCGGTTGCGTTTAGCCCTGCACATACACTGTGCTCCCACCGGCTGCACCACTGACACTCGGCTCCGTTGTCCACTTGTGGAACAACTTTCCCGCAAGTTAAACAATTGTCATCTGTGTCTGTGACATGTTCATTAGTATTGATCGTGCTATTGGTACCCACGACTATATCATCATCTTGCCTTACCGGAGATTCTGCATCTTCGTTATTTCTTCCGGCTTTGGCTTCGGATCTCCCGCAGTTGCGGCCATGTTTGTTGTGATCCGGAGCTGTCGATCGGCATGAATTTTCGTGTTGCTTGCTCTTTGCACTAGCACTGTTTTTTCTGTGTTTTTCCATGTAGCCTAATACGGGACAGGGCAACCAACAAAAAGCCTGGCTAAAACAACTACCATACAACCTGCGATCCGCTTCTTCAATCTTTTTTCTCAGCATCGAAAAACAGCGTGCCTCGTTACCAGCCTCGTTTCCGTCCGGCAGCAGTGAATAATGACTCATTTAATGCTTATGTTTAGTCAATAATGAAGATAACTGATAACGTATTGACTACGGCAAGCTGCTCGTCATCTAGAGTCGTAGATGCACGTGCTAGTCAAGTGGTAGTAGTATGCTTGTAGGCGCTGTACGGGCAAGGTTGGAACCTTAGTCTTAGCCTAGGCTTATATCACGACAGTAGTTTCTGTAGATAACCCCTGGTGGATTCCTCAGACAACATAACTTACGAAGGCACTCACAGATCTAAGAGCTGTGGGTATACTTACTTATGTGGTCTACTTGATTGTATAATCCCTTTTAGCCGGTGATCAGATACCTCAATTTCTTCTTTGAAACATTCAATGAAGTAGCTGATATTACTTCAAGTTCTTCTGGAAGCTTGTTCCAAGTGTCGGTGGTGTGATTAGTGAAGAAGTGTTTCCGTACAGCAGTGTGCGAGTAGTTCTTTTGCAATTTAAGTCTCAGATTTCCTGCTGATGGAATAAAAAAGTTTACTTGGTTGTATAAAAAGTCTACTTGGTTGTATAATCCCTTTTAGCCGGTGATCAGATACCTCAATTTCTTCTTTAAAACATTCAATGAAGCAGCTGATATTACTTCTTCCGGAAGCTTATTCCAAGTGTCGGTGGTGTGATTAGTGAAGAAGTGTTTCCGTACATCAGTGCGCGAGTAGTTCTTTTGTAATTTAAGTCTACGGCCTCTCATATTTCCTGCTGATGGATTAAAACAATTGTCTGGTATTATTCTATTGAGGCCACTAAGATATTTATAAACTTCAGATACACGTAGGTCTGACATGTGTCGGCTCTGTTCTAAAGAAACAGATTCAACTGGTGGTGAAGCCTATTGATAATTTCATATTATGTGCTAAAATGTAGTGATACAAGTTCATACAACAGGTCACAGACCTATAATTCGCAATGTGGTAAGTCATTAGGAATCATCTCAGAACGTTGAAGTCTGATATCAGACAAAATTACCTGGTACTTGCGTTTGGGAGGGGCATCAGAAGCAGTGTCATCTGGCATTGGACATCGATATTTTACACTTCAGACCGTTACTGTTGATATACTTTGATATCATTATATCAATGTTTACAAACATTCATCTGGGGGGGGGGGTGAGTGGGGTGTTGAGGCCAGATGAAAGTAATTTTGTCTGATATCGGACATTGATGTTCTGAGACGGTCCCTTCTAGTTGTAGTTGAAATATATATTTAACATGTTTTTGTTGGTAGACGAACCGGCATGAAGACAACCCAAATACAAACATGTTGTGGTAGCATGGTATCAACGAAAATTCAAGGCAGACATGAAGGAGGGAAGGAGAGAAGAGGTAAGTTTGGTGGGATTTAGAAGGAAGCATGGTGAAAGAAAAGGAAGGGAGATTAAGGGCAGCAGCTTGTCCTGAAGTAACTACAGGCCTTATCTTAGCGAAAACTCATCATATCTTCATAACATTTCAAGATTATGTTAGTTGGGTGAAGGTTGTTGGACACAGACGTTGAAAAGTATTTAAATACAAATACTCCTGAGGGGTTCAAATACAATTACAATTACTTTGCAATGCAAAAGTATTTAAATACATTAGGAAGTATTTCAAATACTTTTCAAGATACTTTTTACAAGAGAGCCTGTACCAAAAACAATAACAAATGTTATATTACGACATAATTATGTTGTTTATCAACATAATTCCATGATGTTATGTATAACTGTTACATGAGATATTCCTTATAGACTGGCAATATCTGGTATGCTGTAAAATTGCAACAATGTAGGCAAGTAATGATATGGCTTGGGAAGCCCCTATCAACCCACAGAATGCAAATATGTCTTATCAGTCCACACAAGCATTGACACAATAGCAGGCCTTAGCAGCTAGCCAGGTTCCTTAGCAGGGGCAATAAAAGCATGATCAAAAGACTGGCATGCCAGTGCAAGTCCTGTTGTTGCTAATTGCACCTTAATGAATTTTAATCACAGGTGACAACTAACAAATTGATCCTGACTTCACTGGTATGCTCTCATAATGACCTCAGTGACTTCCACACAATGGCTTTCTTTCTGACTGGAAAATGTGGTCAACTGTCAAATGAACCAGTAAAATGTTTGACTCTCAAGAAGTTAAACAAGATATGCAAATACAGAATGTAACTTAGCATTTATTAATAACCATGCCCAAATAAAAGTATTTGAAAAAAGTATTTGAAAATTTCAAATACTTTATGGAAGTATTTAAATACCAATACTTTCATTTAATTAGTGTCAAATACAATTACAAATACTTCAAAAACATTATTTAAATACTTTCAAATACAAATGTATTTGACCCCATGTCTGGTTCAACTTCAACATGTGAAAAATCGTCTAATTTGCATAATTATTGTCATGACAACCCCAATTTATGTGACTATGAACATATATCCCCAGAAGAAGTTATTCAGAGTAAGTGATAGCAAATACCATCATACTATTGCAATAACTTGTTTGTTGAAATGTTACTTTGTGCAATAAGGTGGTTTTGGGGTCTGACTTCAAGGATTTTATGACCATGGTGAATTGCACATTTCAAATTAAGACAAAAATCCCTTATTGGTTGACCCTTGTTTACAAACCCTTAAAGCTCCGCCATGCACCGTTAGATGCCATATCTCGGAAACCATTCAGCAACTATTTCTCTAATTTTGCTAGATGTATCTTAGGGTACTGCCACTATGCATGAGAAATCTGTATTTGATTGAATCATTCTAAGGGCCCCGTATGGCTCCCCAGGGCACCCAAAACTGGTAAATTTTCACATTTTGCCTATTTAAAAAAACTCTTCAGTAATTTGTTCTCTGGTTTTTCATTGACATTTCATGTGGTACTGCCACTATACACAGGAAATCTGTATTTGATTGAATCATTCTAAGTGCACCTCAGGGCCCCAAAAATGTAAACTTTTCCAACTATTTCCCTACAGCTGTAAGCTTGCTGTGTATTGAGCCTGGGCCACTGTTCTCTATTTATAACTGGATAATGGACTTTGCTCTATCTCTGATCACTGTGTATTGGACAAGCCTCAGCTCACTGTCTGCCATTGTCCCAGTGTCAAACAGAATTAATTAAATACAGTGATGACACAGCTATTGTCGACCTATCCGGCTCTGATCAAGTGTGTGCGTGCGCTGTAGCTGATTTCACATTGTGGTGCGACAATCATTTCCTAGACCTGAACGTTCGTAAAACTGAAGAACTCATAATAGATTTTAGGAAAAATCCTACTTCTCCCAAGAGACTATTCATTAACCGAGAGTGTGTAAGGAGAGTAGATGAATACAAGTATCTCGGCACTATCATAGATGCAAAGCTCACATTTGGTGAAAATACAGCGATAATTAACAGAAAGTGCCAGCAAAAGCTGTATTTCTTACGCAAGCTCAGGTCACTCAGTGTCAGCACACATGTTCTACAAACCTTCTACAAATGCTACATAGAAAGCTCTATTGAAAAAACCAGACCAGTCTAGAGGATCTATACAGGCAACGGGCAGAGAGAAAGGGAAGGAATGTCTCCTCAGACCCCGAACATCCCCTGTTTCCATGCTATAAACTACTTCCTTCTGGCCGTCGCTTTCAACTCCCTCACTGCAAACTGAACCGCACTCGAAACTCTTTTGTCCCCTCGTCAATAAGACTAATGAATGAGTAACTGACCTTCGTTCCCCTCCATCTCTGCCAGTCTGATACTGAGTGAGCCTGAGATGATTTGTGAGATGATTTAACTTAACTTAACTTTTTAAAAACTGTTGTAACTTATTTAACATATTTAATTAATTTATTTATTTATTTAACCGATATAACTGTTATTACTTTTAGCCTTTTTATTTTTACATTGTGTATATTGCATGTACATTTGTTTTATATGTCTTAATATGCTGCTACACTCCACATGAATTTCCCTCACAAGGGACAATAAAGTATTGTGATTGTGATTGATTGTGAATGCCTCCATTTGGGATGTAATGTGTAATGGGAATCTGCACTAGCAGAACCTGAGTAACTTTAAAACTGCAATAAACATATAGGCCTAATTATCAATGGAATATAAAGATATGATCTAGGATTAAAATAAAATAACTTGGGTATAAAATAATATATACAATAAAGTAATTTAAGTGTACTCGAAAAGGTTATAGCACATTTAGCAAAAATTATAAGGAATATTATTTAAAAGGGCAGAAAGTTTGGTAACTGAAGAGGAGGATTAGACCAAAGAGGTGGAGCACATAAAGAAAGTCCTAGAATGAACAGTTACAAACCTTGGATGTTTAACACGACACAACCAAGGAGAAATAAAGAGAATGTCAACACCAAAGAAACCAACAGAAGACAATATGCCATGGGTCTACCCTATATCAGTAAGCTGTCTCAACAATTGGCAAGGATTTTCAAATCCTACAACATACCTGTGCACCACAAACCGATCAACACCCTCAGGTCCCTGGTGTCGTGGTACACCCAAAAGACAAAACAGACAAGGCAGCAAAGTGTGGGGTGGTATATGACATCCAATGCCCTGAATGCAACCAACACTACACAGGAGAAACAATGAGTGCACTGGGCACACGATTTAAAGAACATCTGTCGTGTCGCCAACCCCTGTCAGCAATAAGTGAACACAAGTTGAACACAGCTAGGCCACCAGTGTTCAATGAAAGATATAAAAATCTTTGACCTCGAGGAGAACTGGCGTAGGAGAAAGATCAAGGAGGCCATTAACATCTTCACTGAACAGAGACATTGGCCAAGAGCTACCGTAAATTCAGTCTGCTACCAAAAAAGTTTCTTTAGAGGTCAATATACTAAACATGAATAACCAAGACACTGGATCATCACTACATTCAAGAACTATTCAGATGTTTTACTATACATGTTGCAGCTATTACTTCACTCCAATTCAGTCAGTATTATGTCATTACTTGCTACTGTTTTAAGTCAAAATGCTTGCTATGTAAATGTACCTTATGAACAAATAACGTTTTATCATAGTTCATCTCTTTCTTCTTTCCATTCTGGGGGAGGGTGGTAGGGGCAAAATGAGAACAGAAAATGTGTGCACATTTTCTTAAACAACCTTTAACTGTGCTACATGTGAGATTGCAGCTCACTAACTCTCTTGGAAGGTTTCAACAACCACTGGAAATCGGCCTAAATAGCAGAGTATCGGGATAAAATGTGTAACTATGATTCACCAAAAACCATTAATTTTCATTAATAATTACAAACTTGCAATATAGTCCAAAGGACTTCAGGGCCTCTTGGCCCATTTTTGTGTGACTTCACTCCTGTACTAATAAGTATGTGTGTTGCCATAAAAGAGGTGCTAAAATGTATACTGAACACAAATGTAGAATGTCTCCAAATTAGCCGTGTCTATTCTAAATAGGGGTGTGACGAGTAGCAAATATACTATTAAATTAATCGGCAAGGGGTATTCTTCTCGTATTCGAGTAATCGTGTGACAGGATACATCAATATATGTACATGTATTAGTGGTCTCACCCTCCCGTAAATCAGACACCCATAATCAAACGCCAACAAATGTACTTCCATCATAACATACATGTTAAGTCTCCTGCATTCGCCGGGGGACTCCTCAAAATCCATAAAATCCCCCGATCTCCTGGAAAGGAGAACCAATCTCCTGGATTTTCAGTGAAACCCCCAAAAAATCTTATTTTCCGAACTCGGCATGGTCTAATTGGGTTTTATTGCCCACTGACTCCAGTATGTTTTTCTGGGTCAACAGAAAGTGGTCAATACCTGTCAATACCAGTGCCAGTGAGTTAATTGCAATCGGTCAGACACAGAACTAAAGCTCATGAATAGGGACATTGGACCAAGGTGAAAAGGGGTTGTTTAAATCATGTGTTGCATTGACTAGACAACTATGTGCAAGTTTTATTTGATCCATGTATATCAATAATTGTTAGCATTGGAACACATAAGGTTCTTTGCACCATAAAATATATATTGAATGTATGAACACATATGCCTAGAACATCAAATTAGTCAACTTTTTCTTTTTTCTAGCATACCTTTAAAGCCACGTACATTTTAGTTTACATATAATTTATTTATTTATTTATTTTATGTCCACATATAATTTATTTAATGTAACACATTAAATACATATTAACATGCTGTTATGTGCCATTGATTTAAGAGCACATGTGCAATGCATTTGGAAATAAAGCTGATCTGTGACCATTTTCATAACATGAAATACTCAGATTTATATACAATTCCATAATACCCTGGGACCCCCATTTTACACAAAATTTCCTGATATTACAAGACCCTTCAATTTATGCATAAGTCTCATGCATTGGCATTTCTGAAACTTAACGTTTTATTATAACATGATTATTAATGTCTATGGAAAGTATCCTTTTTTGTTATATTTTAATCCGATTTATGTATAAATGCCTGATTTTACAAGATCCTCCAATTTACGTATAAATGCCCAATTTGTCGAGACCCTATGATTTATGTATAAATCTCCTGGATTGGCGTTTCTGAAACTTAACCTGTATGTCATAATTCTTAATGATCAGTAACTATGATTCACCAAAAAACATTTGATTAATAATTACAAACTCACAATATAGTCCAAAGGACTTCAAGGCCTCTTGGCCCATTTTTTGGTTGAGTTTTTAGTGCACATGTAGATGTACTGTGGATAAAATGTTAGTTTTATAGCGGCTGCGTGAACAAATGCACATTCACCAGCTTTGGTTCGGGCTCTCGCAACAACAAGATTGTTACTGCTGATAAAATATTCGGCTTATGAACAGATGAATAGGGGTGATCATGGGCAGTGAACCATGGTCGACTGTTCATTTCTCCGAGGCATGTCGCTGGGTCATAAGGCCTGTAGTGTACATTAGTTGTCCTGAGTAGTGACACCTGTACAGCACTTGGTGACAGATCAGGTAAAATGTGTTGTGTTGTACATATACAGTGTATATCTGTTGAGGATTCGTGATGACAGAAAGGCTTAGCCAGCGGAAGGACATGATGGAACATTCTCCACAACTGGGCAATAACTACTCTGTGGAGCAGTCGTGTATGTTTCTGTGATCAGCATCAACAGGAAGTAAGTGTTTATGGCTGGGAAGTTTAACCACATGCGTGTGTTTATATGTGACCTGCCACAGTGAAGTGGGTGGAAAGTCACAAAACTGTGAAATTGAGTGTTGTACCATTTTGGATTGCACAGATCATGAACTTTAAAATTGTACCTCATTTGTTGAAATATCTTCAGTAGTTTTTTTATTTATTGCTAAAATTGAAGCAAGCTTAAAAAAGCAATTTTGACTCATAATATCTCTTACTTTGAAACTGTGAGTTCAGAGATGCAGGTATTTTACAGTATTAGTTTTGGGTTGTTTATCGAGGAAAATAAAATGGTCATTTAAAGAAGAGATTATACAGTTGTATTTCTGCCCAAATCGCAAAGTTGGTGGAACATGGCCTTGACACCTGTATTGACCCATGTCCAGAACAGACCCATGCAACTTATTACCCAGTTCGATGTGCAGGGTCAAGTATTGGTTGTATAACTCTCCCGGTTTCAAAGAATGCATATTGACATAATACATTTATTATATGTGGCATGTCGTCACGGTTCAGCTGTTAAGGGTCATTTTGGCAGTATACATTGGAGGTCTGAACATTATAAAAAAGGCAATATTTATGTTAAATAGTTTAATCCATAATTCAATTTGCTGCAAAGTTATGGGTGGTTGAACTGACCCACCCAAAGAATTAAGTTTTGAGACAGAGACATAATATATAAATTACTTTCAAATTGCAGACCATTCAATCCAAAACACTGTTCAAAATACTTTACCTGCGATAATATTTTGATTTTTCCAAAAGTTTGTTAAAAAATACCTTACTATTGAAACAGGTGCGGCCTGTCACGTATTGACATATGATTCTATGACTTTATGTGGTAGAAAGTAGCAGCTTTTATGGGTTGCCAGTAGACATATCTTGGTTGTAATTAGATACTTGAACATGGTGCAACATTTAAGTGTTGGTATATTATATTCAATACTGTTTGAAGTAAAGAAAGGAATCAGTTGGATCACTACAGCTTGATGGAAAGAAAGGAATGTTATAAATATGACATAGTTGTGTCACTAAAGAAATTGTGTAAATATGTCAATAATCGTAGTATATTTTTTTAACAGGAAGAGATCACCCTGGCATGGTGCTTCAAATGCCAGAATTGAGGCCTGGACATAGTAGTTCACGTACCTGGCCTAAGATTGTTTAGTGATTAACTCAATTCACCGGTTATTAGGTATTAATTTGGCTATATTGTTCGGTTTACCGATTTAAAAGGGTGTCCTTGGTTTAATGAACTGTACTGTATATACATGCACATTATTTACTCAGTAACATAGAATGAAATACTTCCTGGTCCTACATAACCTGCTATTAATAGTGTGTAAAGCAGTCAGGCGTGACGGCTTTTGTCAGTGACCCCTTCACTCAGTCAGGGCAATGTTTATGTTCAACCACAGCCTTGACACACTAGATATGCATCAGAACAGCAGGGTGGGATCTACCAGCCTGGATCCCAATATGTTTGGTGGTACATTGCCCCCCTCATATGCTACAGACAACAATGTAGATTTCCTGCTGATGGATTAAAAAATATAATTCTCCCCAACATCCCGCAATTCCTTTTAATTGATTTATATGCAATAGTAGCATTTGCTGCAGTGTACATGTCATTGATTTGAGAATCAAAATTTAATTCTTTTACAATCTGTATATAACTCTTGGGGAAGTGTAACAGTATCTCCTTCCAGGTTCACTTTCTGTGTTCATTCACTAACTCTGGGGGAAGTGTAACAGTATCTCCTTCCAGGTTCACTTTCTGTGTTCATTCACTAACTTTGGGGGAAGTGTAATAGTATCTCCTCCCAGGTTCACTTTCTGTGTTCATTCACTAACTCTGGGAGAAGTGTAACAGTATCTCCTTCCAGGTTCACTTTCTGTGTTCATTCACTAACTCTATGGAAGTGTAATACTAATAGTATCTCCTCCCAGGTTCACTTTCTGTGTTCATTCACTAACTTTGGGGGAAGTGTAATAGTATCTCCTCCCAGGTTCACTTTCTGTGTTCATTCACTAACTTTGGGGAAGTGTAATAGTATCTAGTCCCAGGTTCTCTTTCTGTGTTCATTCACTAACTCTGGGGGAAGTGTAATAGTATCTCCTCCCAGGTTCACTTTCTGTGTTCATTCACTAACTCTGGGGGAAGTGTAACAGTATCTCCTTCCAGGTTCACTTTCTGTGTTCATTCACTAACTCTGGGGGAAGTGTAACAGTATCTCCTCCCAGGTTCACTTTCTGTGTTCATTCACTAACTTTGGGGAAGTGTAATAGTATCTCCTCCCAGGTTCACTTTCTGTGTTCATTCACTAACTCTGGGGGAAGTGTAATAGTATCTCCTCCCAGGTTCACTTTCTGTGTTCATTCACTAACTCTGGGGGAAGTGTAACAGTATCTCCTTCCAGGTTCACTTTCTGTGTTCATTCACTAACTCTGGGGAAGTGTAATACTAATAGTATCTCCTCCCAGGTTCACTTTCTGTGTTCATTCACTAACTTTGGGGGAAGTGTAATAGTATCTCCTCCCAGGTTCACTTTCTGTGTTCATTCACTAACTTTGGGGAAGTGTATTAGTATCTAGTCCCAGGTTCTCTTTCTGTGTTCATTCACTAACTCTGGGGGAAGTGTAATAGTATCTCCTCCCAGGTTCACTTTCTGTGTTCATTCACTAACTCTGGGGGAAGTGTAATAGTATCTCCTCCCAGGTTCACTTTCTGTGTTCATTCACTAACTTTGGGGGAAGTGTAATAGTATCTCCTCCCAGGTTCACTTTCTGTGTTCATTCACTAACTTTGGGGGAAGTGTAATAGTATCTCCTCCCAGGTTCACTTTCTGTGTTCATTCACTAACTTTGGGGGAAGTGTAATAGTATCTCCTCCCAGGTTCTCTTTCTGTGTTCATTCACTAACTCTGGGGGAAGTGTAACAGTATCTCCTCCCAGGTTCACTTTCTGTGTTCATTCACTAACTCTGGGGGAAGTGTAACAGTATCTCCTCCCAGGTTCACTTTCTGTGTTCATTCACTAACTAAGAACAATTGGCCTCTGACCTACCAAATGGCGATGTATTTCAAAACACATAATAATAGTTATTTAGAGATATTTACTTATGTATTTGCAGTTTGCTATGATTGTCTTGATGGCTTTTATCCTGCCTTCATATATATGTTGAAATTCAGACCCCAAAAGGTTTTCTTTATCATGAAACACAAGATTATTTAGTTATTTTGACAACTGTATGAAGGAATGTTTATTTATTTAATTTATGCCGCCCTAGTAATGTAGTTTACGCATATTACCATTATCAACATTATTGGAGAAGACAAAGCTTGTCGGAGGTCAGATGCATAATTTTAAATGTGATACAGACAGTCGCAACATACAGCATCCATTAATTGACCAACCTGCAAGTTTGCAATTGACCTACGTCACAATGAAGATTATGTTAATGAATGTCGTCAGGTGCTGCCTTGTCAACAGTGTTGATGACTGTCGTCAGGCGCTGCCTTGTTAACAGTGTTGATGACTGTCATCTGGTGCTACCTTGCCAACAGTGTTGATGACTGTCGTCAGGTGCTGCCTTGTCAACAGTGTTGATGACTGTCATCAGGTGCTGCCTTGCCAACAGTGTTGATGACTGTCATCAGGTGCTGCCTTGTCAACAGTGTTGATGACTGTCATCAGGTGCTGCCTTGCCAACAGTGTTGATGACGGTTATATATGTTATATATTACTATTGCTGCTTGACATCTCTGATTCTCATAAGTGAAACATTCCCAAATACAGCTGTCACTTTAAAAACTTTTCCTGACGTTTCGTCATTAAGAACAACTTGTCCCCAGAATTTCAACAAAATACATGACAGATTGTATGAATAATATTCACGTGTTTGATGTCCATTTTTTATGGCTTGATGAACCGATGCTAGGCACCAAGTGACATGATGGACAGGTCAGACGTTGATAAGAAAATAGAAAGTTTACTACTGTAATGACTGTATGTATTAAACATAATTAAGTTATCAGCTGTCCATAAACACAGTGCACAAAAATAGTTCCCAGATACACTGTCCGAATACTTATGTGAACAAGTCTTGTCATCATGTCACCCTTGTTTTATTACTGTGGTACTGATAGGGCTTTGTGACTTCATGTAGCTGTACCTTGTATATCATTGTCTGAATACATAGGAGCAGAAATAAGATTATTTCACAGAGGTATCCGAAAACTGAAGGTAAACAAAAATAATTAATTTTCTAAATTTTTTGGACACCCAAAACCATGCAGTTTCTGGATACCCAGAGTAATTACGGTATACTCATGACCTGAAAAATTGTGCCTGGTCAAAAATTCTGTCACTGAAATCTTGTGATCTAACATTCTTGGACTATTATAATACAATGCCCAATCTAGCACTAATTCACTTGACCTGCTCTGGCCATACAGCAATTTACATAGCGCAGACAGGAAGCATGGTTTTTGACACAGGCATCATTTACCTGATTTGGATTTGGCTGATCAGTTTTTGTAACAGTTTGTTTTTGCCCAAAAATTTATGGAATAGGTATTAGAGATTTAGCGCAAAGATATATTATGGAAGAATTTGATGAGGTCCATACCACGATTGGACGCACAATTTATGTCCCCCCCCCCCCAGCAGACCCTTAGCCAGAAATAATTGTACCTTTTAGTGTCCAAACGGCTTGTGTGGAGGCCATTCACATCAGTCACAGCCAGTACTGGTCAGTTTAGTTCTTTAATGACAAACCAGTGTCATTTAAGCCAATAAAAAAAATTATTAGCAGAGTTACCCAGCGTTGTCCGGGAAAAAAGGCAGTCATATGTACCAGACACCCCAAACCCATCCCAAATCTTTCCTGCCTAACCGCATTAATATATTGTAACTGGTCACTGGCCTAGTTATTAGGACAACCTTTTGCCAAAAATCGCACGTGCTCACCCGTCTAACTGACGTAACCAGCAACAGGCATAGATGGCGGATGCTGGGTTGAAATTTCAGCCTCATACATGCAAAACTGTCGGAGATGTAGGTGCACAGACAAACAGAGAATTACCCTAGGGGTAACTGTTTTATAATGTAGAAGATCTGTTGCATTTTTAGTTATCCAACAAAACTTTTGACAGTCACTTTTTATAATATGCTAATTTGACAGGTGATAGGTTTGACTTTAAATTACACATAGCTCCATCTATAGGAAATATATGAAATGCGAAAGAGGGCGCTACTTGTAAGCATGCGGACGTGACCAGTGAGAGGTAGACCTGGTGCATGTTAAGCGCTGAAGCTTTTCAAACGTCAATAACTTAAAAACTATTCAAAATTTCTCAATCCATCCAGCAACATATTTGTAGATGGTATAATTATGTTTACAATGATATAGAAAAACATTAAATTCCGCGGCTGGAACTCTACGTACACCCTTTTGAAATAGTAAGCCCCCAAGTTCTCCACCCTCCGAACGAATTTAAAAAAAGTATAAACCTATGAACCATCTCGATGGGCCCGCTAGATCACATGCAACATTTCAGCCCGATATATACAAAACTGAAGGAGATGTGGGTGCACATACAAACAGAGAACGAACTGTTTTATAATATAGAATACTGTTCCATTCGATTTGTTTTACTACTAGTTGTGCCAATAATAGTTATTAATGTTGACCCCTAGACTTGGAACTATTACAGTAGTTAATCTCATGCTGGCCCCCTCTAAATTCCACCCGTCTTATCAGTTGTAATTGCCAGTCTTGGCCAGTCGTCTGCCAGTCTTGAAGACAGGCAGACAGATCGCTGGCTAGGCCATTGTCCACCAGTATACTTGTGTTTCAGTTTGTTGAGGATGACTTGGTGGAGAAAGAAAGACGTAAAGGTCAGCAATCTCCACAAGACAGGCGTGGTGGGACAGCTCATTCAGTTTGACAGTGAGTATTGCATAAGACACCATCATCATTAGAGCGTCAATTTAGCCTGCTTCTCTAAGGCTGTCTTGTTTTATTTAATTCAATTATTGTTTTTAAAATTAATTTGACCGTCCTTATAATTGTTATATCATGATTTAACTTGACTAACATTTTATTTGCATTTTGTTCACACTTATGCTACATTTAACACTTATGCTACATTTAACACTTACGCTACATTTAACACTTACGCTACATTTAACGTTTTATGTTAATTAGATTTTGTACAGCACTTTGAGCTTTTTATTGGAAATGGTGCTTTATAAAATTAATATTATTATTATTAATAAATATTATGTTATGAAATGTCTTACCCTGATCGAGCAGTTGCCCATTGTTGGCTGTGTCTCAGATACATTTTCCAGCCCTGCATCATAATTAAGGTGTCTGAATGTCTTGACGTACATAACACATCACACTCATGACACTGATGACATACATAACACACCACACTCATGACACTGATGACATACATAACACACCACACTCATGACACTGATGACATACATAACACACCACACTCATGACACTGATGACATACATAACACACCACACTCATGACACTGATGACATACATAACACACCACACTCATGACACTGATGACATACATAACACACCACACTCATGACACTGATGACATACCTATGACACACAACACAACAGTTATATACACAACACACCCATTATCCATGACACTACACACATGTTACAGACACAACACACCCATTATCCATGACACTACACGCTTGTTACATACACAACACACCCATTGTCCACGACACACTACACACGTTACTTACGCAACACACCCATTGTCCATGACACACTACACAAATGTTACATACACAAGACACCCATTGTCCATGACACACTACACAAATGTTACATACACAACACACCCATTGTCCATGACACACTACACAAATGTTACATACACAAGACACCCATTGTCCATTCCACACTACACAAATGTTACATACACAACACACCCATTGTCCATGACACTACACACATGTTACATACACAACACACCCATTGTCCATGACACACTACACACATGTTACATATGCAACACACCCATTGTCCATGACACACTACACACATGTTACATACACAACACACCCATTGTCCATGACACACTACACACATTTTACATACACAACACACCCATTGTCCATGACACACTACACACATGTTACATACACAACACACCCATTGTCCATTCCACACTACACAAATGTTACATACACAAGACACCCATTGTCCATGACACACTACACAAATGTTACATACAAAACACACCCATTGTCCATGACACACTACACACATGTTACATATAAAACACACCCATTGTCCATGACACACTACACACATGTTACATACACAACACACCCATTGTCCATGACACACTACACACATGTTACATATAAAACACACCCATTGTCCATGACACACTACACAAATGTTACATATAAAACACACCCATTGTCCATGACACACGACACACATGTTACATACAAAACACACCCATTGTCCATGACACACTACACAAATGTTACATACAAAACACACCCATTGTCCATGACACACTACACACATGTTACATACAAAACACACCCATTGTCCATGACACACTACACACATGTTACATACAAAACACACCCATTGTTCATGACACACTACACACATGTTACATACACAACACACCCATTGTCCATGACACACTACACAAATGTTACATACAAAACACACCCATTGTCCATGACACACTACACACATGTTACATATAAAACACACCCATTGTCCATGACACACTACACACATGTTACATACACAACACACCCATTGTCCATGACACACTACACACATGTTACATATAAAACACACCCATTGTCCATGACACACTACACAAATGTTACATATAAAACACACCCATTGTCCATGACACACGACACACATGTTACATACAAAACACACCCATTGTCCATGACACACTACACAAATGTTACATACAAAACACACCCATTGTCCATGACACACTACACACATGTTACATACAAAACACACCCATTGTCCATGACACACTACACACATGTTACATACAAAACACACCCATTGTTCATGACACACTACACACATGTTACATACAAAACACACCCATTGTCCATGACACACTACACACATGTTACATATAAAACACACCCATTGTCCATGACACACTACACACATGTTACATACAAAACACACCCATTGTCCATGACACACTACACACATGTTACATATAAAACACACCCATTGTCCATGACACACTACACACATGTTACATACACAACACACCCATTGTCCATGACACACTACACAAATGTTACATACAAAACACACCCATTGTCCATGACACACTACACACATGTTACATACAAAACACACCCATTGTCCATGACACACTACACACATGTTACATATAAAACACACCCATTGTCCATGACACACGACACACATGTTACATACAAAACACACCCATTGTCCATGACACACTACACAAATGTTACATACAAAACACACCCATTGTCCATGACACACTACACACATGTTACATACAAAACACACCCATTGTCCATGACACACTACACACATGTTACATATAAAACACACCCATTGTCCATGACACACTACACACATGTTACATACACAACACACCCATTGTCCATGACACACTACACACATGTTACATACACAACACACCCATTGTCCATGACACACTACACACATGTTACATACAAAACACACCCATTGTCCATGACACACTACACACATGTTACATACAAAACACACCCATTGTCCATGACACACTACACACATGTTACATACACAACACACCCATTGTCCATGACACACTAAACACATGTTACATACACAACACACCCATTGTCCATGACACACTACACACATGTTACATACAAAACACACCCATTGTCCATGACACACTACACACATGTTACATACAAAACACACCCATTGTCCATGACACACTACACACATGTTACATACACAACACACCCATTGTCCATGACACACTAAACACATGTTACATACACAACACACCCATTGTCCATGACACACTACACACATGTTACATACAAAACACACCCATTGTCCATGACACACTACACACATGTTACATACAAAACACACCCATTGTCCATGACACACTACACACATGTTACATACACAACACACCCATTGTCCATGACACACTAAACACATGTTACATACACAACACACCCATTGTCCATGACACACTACACACATGTTACATACAAAACACACCCATTGTCCATGACACACTACACACATGTTACATACACAACACACCCATTGTCCATGACACACTACACACATGTTACATACACAACACACCCATTGTCCATGACACACTACACACGTTACATACACAACACACCCATTGTCCATGACACACTACACACATGTTACATACACAACACACCCATTGTCCATGACACACTACACACACGTTACTTACGCAACACACCCATTGTCCATGACACACTACACAAATGTTACATACACAAGACACCCATTGTCCATGACACACTACACAAATGTTACATACACAACACACCCATTGTCCATGACACACTACACAAATGTTACATACACAAGACACCCATTGTCCATTCCACACTACACAAATGTTACATACACAACACACCCATTGTCCATGACACTACACACATGTTACATACACAACACACCCATTGTCCATGACACACTACACACATGTTACATATGCAACACACCCATTGTCCATGACACACTACACACATGTTACATACACAACACACCCATTGTCCATGACACACTACACACGTTACATACACAACACACCCATTGTCCATGACACACTACACACATGTTACATACACAACACACCCATTGTCCATTCCACACTACACAAATGTTACATACACAAGACACCCATTGTCCATGACACACTACACAAATGTTACATACAAAACACACCCATTGTCCATGACACACTACACACATGTTACATATAAAACACACCCATTGTCCATGACACACTACACACATGTTACATACACAACACACCCATTGTCCATGACACACTACACACATGTTACATATAAAACACACCCATTGTCCATGACACACTACACAAATGTTACATATAAAACACACCCATTGTCCATGACACACGACACACATGTTACATACAAAACACACCCATTGTCCATGACACACTACACAAATGTTACATACAAAACACACCCATTGTCCATGACACACTACACACATGTTACATACAAAACACACCCATTGTCCATGACACACTACACACATGTTACATACAAAACACACCCATTGTTCATGACACACTACACACATGTTACATACAAAACACACCCATTGTCCATGACACACTACACACATGTTACATATAAAACACACCCATTGTCCATGACACACTACACACATGTTACATACACAACACACCCATTGTCCATGACACACTACACAAATGTTACATACAAAACACACCCATTGTCCATGACACACTACACACATGTTACATACAAAACACACCCATTGTCCATGACACACTACACACATGTTACATATAAAACACACCCATTGTCCATGACACACGACACACATGTTACATACAAAACACACCCATTGTCCATGACACACTACACACATGTTACATACAAAACACACCCATTGTCCATGACACACTACACACATGTTACATACAAAACACACCCATTGTCCATGACACACTACACACATGTTACATATAAAACACACCCATTGTCCATGACACACTACACACATGTTACATACACAACACACCCATTGTCCATGACACACTACACACATGTTACATACACAACACACCCATTGTCCATGACACACTACACACATGTTACATACAAAACACACCCATTGTCCATGACACACTACACACATGTTACATACAAAACACACCCATTGTCCATGACACACTACACACATGTTACATACACAACACACCCATTGTCCATGACACACTAAACACATGTTACATACACAACACACCCATTGTCCATGACACACTACACACATGTTACATACAAAACACACCCATTGTCCATGACACACTACACACATGTTACATACAAAACACACCCATTGTCCATGACACACTACACACATGTTACATACACAACACACCCATTGTCCATGACACACTACACAAATGTTACATACACAAGACACCCATTGTCCATTCCACACTACACAAATGTTACATACACAACACACCCATTGTCCATGACACTACACACATGTTACATACACAACACACCCATTGTCCATGACACACTACACACATGTTACATATGCAACACACCCATTGTCCATGACACACTACACACATGTTACATACAAAACACACCCATTGTCCATGACACACTACACACATGTTACATACACAACACACCCATTGTCCATGACACACTAAACACATGTTACATACACAAGACACCCATTGTCCATGACACACTACACAAATGTTACATACACAACACACCCATTGTCCATGACACACTACACAAATGTTACATACACAAGACACCCATTGTCCATTCCACACTACACAAATGTTACATACACAACACACCCATTGTCCATGACACTACACACATGTTACATACACAACACACCCATTGTCCATGACACACTACACACATGTTACATATGCAACACACCCATTGTCCATGACACACTACACACATGTTACATACACAACACACCCATTGTCCATGACACACTACACACATGTTACATACACAACACACCCATTGTCCATTCCACACTACACAAATGTTACATACACAAGACACCCATTGTCCATGACACACTACACAAATGTTACATACAAAACACACCCATTGTCCATGACACACTACACACATGTTACATATAAAACACACCCATTGTCCATGACACACTACACACATGTTACATACACAACACACCCATTGTCCATGACACACTACACACATGTTACATATAAAACACACCCATTGTCCATGACACACTACACAAATGTTACATATAAAACACACCCATTGTCCATGACACACGACACACATGTTACATACAAAACACACCCATTGTCCATGACACACTACACAAATGTTACATACAAAACACACCCATTGTCCATGACACACTACACACATGTTACATACAAAACACACCCATTGTCCATGACACACTACACACATGTTACATACAAAACACACCCATTGTTCATGACACACTACACACATGTTACATACAAAACACACCCATTGTCCATGACACACTACACACATGTTACATATAAAACACACCCATTGTCCATGACACACTACACACATGTTACATACACAACACACCCATTGTCCATGACACACTACACAAATGTTACATACAAAACACACCCATTGTCCATGACACACTACACACATGTTACATACAAAACACACCCATTGTCCATGACACACTACACACATGTTACATATAAAACACACCCATTGTCCATGACACACGACACACATGTTACATACAAAACACACCCATTGTCCATGACACACTACACACATGTTACATACAAAACACACCCATTGTCCATGACACACTACACACATGTTACATACAAAACACACCCATTGTCCATGACACACTACACACATGTTACATACACAACACACCCATTGTCCATGACACACTACACACATGTTACATACACAACACACCCATTGTCCATGACACACTACACACATGTTACATACAAAACACACCCATTGTCCATGACACACTACACACATGTTACATACAAAACACACCCATTGTCCATGACACACTACACACATGTTACATACACAACACACCCATTGTCCATGACACACTAAACACATGTTACATACACAACACACCCATTGTCCATGACACACTACACACATGTTACATACACAAGACACCCATTGTCCATGACACACTACACAAATGTTACATACAAAACACACCCATTGTCCATGACACACTACACACATGTTACATATAAAACACACCCATTGTCCATGACACACTACACACATGTTACATACACAACACACCCATTGTCCATGACACACTACACACATGTTACATATAAAACACACCCATTGTCCATGACACACTACACAAATGTTACATATAAAACACACCCATTGTCCATGACACACGACACACATGTTACATACAAAACACACCCATTGTCCATGACACACTACACAAATGTTACATACAAAACACACCCATTGTCCATGACACACTACACACATGTTACATACAAAACACACCCATTGTCCATGACACACTACACACATGTTACATACAAAACACACCCATTGTTCATGACACACTACACACATGTTACATACAAAACACACCCATTGTCCATGACACACTACACACATGTTACATATAAAACACACCCATTGTCCATGACACACTACACACATGTTACATACACAACACACCCATTGTCCATGACACACTACACAAATGTTACATACAAAACACACCCATTGTCCATGACACACTACACACATGTTACATACAAAACACACCCATTGTCCATGACACACTACACACATGTTACATATAAAACACACCCATTGTCCATGACACACGACACACATGTTACATACAAAACACACCCATTGTCCATGACACACTACACACATGTTACATACAAAACACACCCATTGTCCATGACACACTACACACATGTTACATACAAAACACACCCATTGTCCATGACACACTACACACATGTTACATACACAACACACCCATTGTCCATGACACACTACACACATGTTACATACACAACACACCCATTGTCCATGACACACTACACACATGTTACATACAAAACACACCCATTGTCCATGACACACTACACACATGTTACATACAAAACACACCCATTGTCCATGACACACTACACACATGTTACATACACAACACACCCATTGTCCATGACACACTAAACACATGTTACATACACAACACACCCATTGTCCATGACACACTACACACATGTTACATACAAAACACACCCATTGTCCATGACACACTACACACATGTTACATACAAAACACACCCATTGTCCATGACACACTACACACATGTTACATACACAACACACCCATTGTCCATGACACACTAAACACATGTTACATACACAACACACCCATTGTCCATGACACACTACACACATGTTACATACAAAACACACCCATTGTCCATGACACACTACACACATGTTACATACAAAACACACCCATTGTCCATGACACACTACACACATGTTACATACACAACACACCCATTGTCCATGACACACTACACACATGTTACATACACAACACACCCATTGTCCATGACACACTACACACATGTTACATACAAAACACACCCATTGTCCATGACACACTACACACATGTTACATATAAAACACACCCATTGTCCATGACACACTACACACATGTTACATACACAACACACCCATTGTCCATGACACACTACACACGTTACATACACAACACACCCATTGTCCATGACACACTACACACATGTTACATACACAACACACCCATTGTCCATTCCACACTACACAAATGTTACATACACAAGACACCCATTGTCCATGACACACTACACAAATGTTACATACAAAACACACCCATTGTCCATGACACACTACACACATGTTACATATAAAACACACCCATTGTCCATGACACACTACACACATGTTACATACACAACACACCCATTGTCCATGACACACTACACACATGTTACATATAAAACACACCCATTGTCCATGACACACTACACAAATGTTACATATAAAACACACCCATTGTCCATGACACACGACACACATGTTACATACAAAACACACCCATTGTCCATGACACACTACACAAATGTTACATACAAAACACACCCATTGTCCATGACACACTACACACATGTTACATACAAAACACACCCATTGTCCATGACACTACACACATGTTACATACAAAACACACCCATTGTTCATGACACACTACACACATGTTACATACAAAACACACCCATTGTCCATGACACACTACACACATGTTACATATAAAACACACCCATTGTCCATGACACACTACACACATGTTACATACACAACACACCCATTGTCCATGACACACTACACAAATGTTACATACAAAACACACCCATTGTCCATGACACACTACACACATGTTACATACAAAACACACCCATTGTCCATGACACACTACACACATGTTACATATAAAACACACCCATTGTCCATGACACACGACACACATGTTACATACAAAACACACCCATTGTCCATGACACACTACACACATGTTACATACAAAACACACCCATTGTCCATGACACACTACACACATGTTACATACAAAACACACCCATTGTCCATGACACACTACACACATGTTACATATAAAACACACCCATTGTCCATGACACACTACACACATGTTACATACACAACACACCCATTGTCCATGACACACTACACACATGTTACATACACAACACACCCATTGTCCATGACACACTACACACATGTTACATACAAAACACACCCATTGTCCATGACACACTACACACATGTTACATACAAAACACACCCATTGTCCATGACACACTACACACATGTTACATACACAACACACCCATTGTCCATGACACACTAAACACATGTTACATACACAACACACCCATTGTCCATGACACACTACACACATGTTACATACAAAACACACCCATTGTCCATGACACACTACACACATGTTACATACAAAACACACCCATTGTCCATGACACACTACACACATGTTACATACACAACACACCCATTGTCCATGACACACTACACAAATGTTACATACACAAGACACCCATTGTCCATTCCACACTACACAAATGTTACATACACAACACACCCATTGTCCATGACACTACACACATGTTACATACACAACACACCCATTGTCCATGACACACTACACACATGTTACATATGCAACACACCCATTGTCCATGACACACTACACACATGTTACATACAAAACACACCCATTGTCCATGACACACTACACACATGTTACATACACAACACACCCATTGTCCATGACACACTAAACACATGTTACATACACAAGACACCCATTGTCCATGACACACTACACAAATGTTACATACACAACACACCCATTGTCCATGACACACTACACAAATGTTACATACACAAGACACCCATTGTCCATTCCACACTACACAAATGTTACATACACAACACACCCATTGTCCATGACACTACACACATGTTACATACACAACACACCCATTGTCCATGACACACTACACACATGTTACATATGCAACACACCCATTGTCCATGACACACTACACACATGTTACATACACAACACACCCATTGTCCATGACACACTACACACGTTACATACACAACACACCCATTGTCCATGACACACTACACACATGTTACATACACAACACACCCATTGTCCATTCCACACTACACAAATGTTACATACACAAGACACCCATTGTCCATGACACACTACACAAATGTTACATACAAAACACACCCATTGTCCATGACACACTACACACATGTTACATATAAAACACACCCATTGTCCATGACACACTACACACATGTTACATACACAACACACCCATTGTCCATGACACACTACACACATGTTACATATAAAACACACCCATTGTCCATGACACACTACACAAATGTTACATATAAAACACACCCATTGTCCATGACACACGACACACATGTTACATACAAAACACACCCATTGTCCATGACACACTACACAAATGTTACATACAAAACACACCCATTGTCCATGACACACTACACACATGTTACATACAAAACACACCCATTGTCCATGACACACTACACACATGTTACATACAAAACACACCCATTGTTCATGACACACTACACACATGTTACATACAAAACACACCCATTGTCCATGACACACTACACACATGTTACATATAAAACACACCCATTGTCCATGACACACTACACACATGTTACATACACAACACACCCATTGTCCATGACACACTACACAAATGTTACATACAAAACACACCCATTGTCCATGACACACTACACACATGTTACATACAAAACACACCCATTGTCCATGACACACTACACACATGTTACATATAAAACACACCCATTGTCCATGACACACGACACACATGTTACATACAAAACACACCCATTGTCCATGACACACTACACACATGTTACATACAAAACACACCCATTGTCCATGACACACTACACACATGTTACATACAAAACACACCCATTGTCCATGACACACTACACACATGTTACATATAAAACACACCCATTGTCCATGACACACTACACACATGTTACATACACAACACACCCATTGTCCATGACACACTACACACATGTTACATACACAACACACCCATTGTCCATGACACACTACACACATGTTACATACAAAACACACCCATTGTCCATGACACACTACACACATGTTACATACAAAACACACCCATTGTCCATGACACACTACACACATGTTACATACACAACACACCCATTGTCCATGACACACTAAACACATGTTACATACACAACACACCCATTGTCCATGACACACTACACACATGTTACATACAAAACACACCCATTGTCCATGACACACTACACACATGTTACATACAAAACACACCCATTGTCCATGACACACTACACACATGTTACATACACAACACACCCATTGTCCATGACACACTAAACACATGTTACATACACAACACACCCATTGTCCATGACACACTACACACATGTTACATACAAAACACACCCATTGTCCATGACACACTACACACATGTTACATACAAAACACACCCATTGTCCATGACACACTACACACATGTTACATACACAACACACCCATTGTCCATGACACACTACACACATGTTACATACACAACACACCCATTGTCCATGACACACTACACACATGTTACATACAAAACACACCCATTGTCCATGACACACTACACACATGTTACATATAAAACACACCCATTGTCCATGACACACTACACACATGTTACATACACAACACACCCATTGTCCATGACACACTACACACATGTTACATACACAACACACCCATTGTCCATGACACACTACACACATGTTACATACAAAACACACCCATTGTCCATGACACACTACACACATGTTACATACAAAACACACCCATTGTCCATGACACACTACACACATGTTACATACACAACACACCCATTGTCCATGACACACTAAACACATGTTACATACACAACACACCCATTGTCCATGACACACTACACACATGTTACATACAAAACACACCCATTGTCCATGACACACTACACACATGTTACATACAAAACACACCCATTGTCCATGACACACTACACACATGTTACATACACAACACACCCATTGTCCATGACACACTAAACACATGTTACATACACAACACACCCATTGTCCATGACACACTACACACATGTTACATACAAAACACACCCATTGTCCATGACACACTACACACATGTTACATACAAAACACACCCATTGTCCATGACACACTACACACATGTTACATACACAACACACCCATTGTCCATGACACACTAAACACATGTTACATACACAACACACCCATTGTCCATGACACACTAAACACATGTTACATACAAAACACACCCATTGTCCATGACACACTACACACATGTTACATACAAAACACACCCATTGTCCATGACACACTACACACATGTTACATACAAAACACACCCATTGTCCATGACACACTACACACATGTTACATACACAACACACCCATTGTCCATGACACACTAAACACATGTTACATACACAACACACCCATTGTCCATGACACACTACACACATGTTACATACACAACACACCCATTGTCCATGACACACTACACACATGTTACATACACAACACACCCATTGTCCATGACACACTACACACATGTTACATACACAACACACCCATTGTCCATGACACACTACACACATGTTACATACACAACACACCCATTGTCCATGACACACTACACACATGTTACATACACAACACACCCATTGTCCATGACACACTACACACATGTTACATACACAACACACCCATTGTCCATGACACACTACACACATGTTACATACACAACACACCCATTGTCCATGACACACTACACACATGTTACATACACAACACACCCATTGTCCATGACACACTACACACATGTTACATACACAACACACCCATTGTCCATGACACACTACACACATGTTACATACACAACACACCCATTGTCCATGACACACTACACACATGTTACATACACAACACACCCATTGTCCATGACACACTACACACATGTTACATACACAACACACCCATTGTCCATGACACACTACACACATGTTACATACACAACACACCCATTGTCCATGACACACTACACACATGTTACATACACAACACACCCATTGTCCATGACACACTACACACATGTTACATACACAACACACCCATTGTCCATGACACACTACACACATGTTACATACACAACACACCCATTGTCCATGACACACTACACACATGTTACATACACAACACACCCATTGTCCATGACACACTACACACATGTTACATACACAACACACCCATTGTCCATGACACACTACACACATGTTACATACACAACACACCCATTGTCCATGACACACTACACACATGTTACATACACAACACACCCATTGTCCATGACACACTACACACATGTTACATACACAACACACCCATTGTCCATGACACACTACACACATGTTACATACACAACACACCCATTGTCCATGACACACTACACACATGTTACATACACAACACACCCATTGTCCATGACACACTACACACTGATCACTCACCAATTTCATTTATGCAAAATTAAAACATGACAAAAGTAATAAGCCCTTAAGGCAATGACACATGACATCTCCATCCATGTGATACAACACACCATCAGTGGTGTACATAGCACGTCTATGACACGTCTATCTGTGGTACACACTGACATACCCATGGTTAATACAGCTGCCTGTGGTACACACTGACATACCCATAGTTACAGCTGCCTGTGGTACACACTGACATACCCATAGTTACAGCTGCCTGTGGTACACACTGACATACCCATGGTTTATTCAGCTGCCTGTGGTACACACTGACATACCCATGGTTAATTCAGCTGCCTGTGGTACACACTGACATACCCATGGTTAATACAGCTGCCTGTGGTAAACACTGACATACCCATGGTTAAGTCAGCTGCCTGTGGTACACATTGACATACCCATGGTTAATACAGCAACACTCCAGTTAGATGTTGTACACATCATGTACAAATATCACATATATCCACAGGGATTTTATATGTCTAAAAACAAGATGATGTCTCAATTGATACATCAATCTTCAGATGTCCTAAATATGTATAAAATATTGTCAGTCCACTGCCGTAGCTAGATGTCAATAGAAAGACATATGTACTGGATATAATTGTTACGTCATTCTGAGATGTTATCTGCATGACCAAAAAATCTCTAAAAGACGTTATGTGGCGACAGGGTAAATATGTGATAAGACTATATGCAAGAATACAAACACTATTATTGTAATGATACCATGACAACACAATACATATTGCAACATGTACAAAATGAAGTTATGGCAGTTATCACTGACAGTGTTCCTCTGGATAAAATTATCTTGTACAAGGTGTTGGGGTGGACAAGCCGAGCGAAAAATGACAAAGCACACCTTGCGGTTCTGGAATATACTCTGCCGTAGTTGTTTACCGGGTAGATACTAGAACCTTGGTGGGTGATTCTGGTGCATTTATAAGATGTTTCAACATTTCCCTAAAAGTTAGTCCTAATGGGAACTAAATAAAAATACTTATTAACACATTAGTGTTTTTTATTGTACAGCTTTAAATAACACATTTTTTACTTGTAAACAGTTTTATTTGTTAATCCAAAGTGAAGCGCAGTGTTGATGTTAAATAGTTTGGTGATGTTCCAATACGTCTTGTCGTGGATTAGATAAATTGATGTATAGGAGGTAGGTCCCTCTTTAGCACCTGCTTATGTATTACAATTTAAATGTAAGAAAGAGTAAACATTGATTTGATGTACTATCGTCTAGTTTTAATTCACTTTTTGTTCCTACAATTAATATTCACATTGGAACTAGGACCTTCTCTGTTGCTGTTCCAACTCTTTTGAATTTGCTCCCTCTTAGTGTTAGATCAGCTGAAAATATTACACAATTCTGCCGTCATTTAAAAACTTACCTTTATAGCCAGGCACATCCACCTTAACTCCCTGGTGTATCCATCCAACTGTTGATAACTTTAATACTGCTTATCGATTTTGAGATTGACCAAGCCTTTTGTTTCAGTGCATATCTGCGCTTGCACGGTTTCAAGGATTTAGGTGCAAAATATGTTACCTTGTTATTATTATTTAATACTGTTATTATTCTTTCCAGTTGACGCGTCTGAGGCAGGGAAAGCCCACCCAGAAGTTGTCATCAACGATGGTTCTACGCCGTGCGTGGTCAACGCACTTGGCAGTCATCTGTACCGTGTTTCGTTCACCCCACGGGAAGCCAGGCAACATGTCATACAACTCAAGTTCAATGGTCGAAACTTACCAAGTACGTCTTTGCTTGTTTATTAGTTAAGCTATAGTTATATTAAAATATTGTTATATTTGTATCAGTTTTAAAGGTACAATGTCTGTTCCCTTTTCCTGATTCAGTGTATTTTGGCATATTTTTAAAGACAGTAGGAGCCTCTATCATAACTACTGTTTCCGCTGTTCTCAGAGGACCCATTTAAAATTGCCATCAGTCAAGATGTTACTGCGACAAGACCAAGTCCCCAGAAAATCACTGTGTCAGGACCTGGTCTCCAAGGGGTGCGTATCAATCAGCTAACATCATTTAACATCTGCATTGGGGACAGGAGAAGACCAGTGTTCGCAAAAGTCACATGTAAGTAGAAAGCCTGCAGGCTGCCTCCTATCTTTCCTATGTGTTCATTTACAGTTCCTGTTTCCTTTTTCTTCTAAAACAGTCCGAGCCATCATTGAGTTTGGAAGTTTTCATCACTGCGTAATTACTTTTGTGGTATAACTCTACATATTGATAATGAGCTGTGGGCGGGATCTGAGTGTGGTATCTCTCTCTCTGTGTCTCTTCTCTCTGTGTCTCCTCTCTCTCTCTCTCTCTCTCTCTCTCTCTCTCTCTCTCTCTCTCTCTCTCTCTCTCTCTCTCTCTCTCTCTCTCTCTCTCTCTCTCTCTCTCTCTCTCTCTCTCTCTCTCTCTCTCTCTCTCTCTCTCTCTCTCTCTCTCTCTCTCCTCCCTCCCTACCTCCCTCCCTCCTTTCATACCTGCCTCCATCCTCCCTCCCTACCTGTCTCACTCCCTCCCTACCTCCCCCCTCCATCCTCCCTCCCTCCATCCTCCCTCCCTACCTCCCTCCCTCCATCCTCTCTACCTCCATCCTACCCCCTCCATCCTCCCTCCCTACCACCCTCCATCCTCCCTCCCTACCTCCATCCTCTCTACCTCCATCCTTCCCCCTCCATCCTCCCTACCTCACTCTTTGCATAAATCACTGCTAACGTTGGATTGTAATTGAGCTGAACACCCTAGAAAGAAAGTAATAATATTAATAAATAAATTAATTAATTTATGTTCAGCTTTAACTGTTTCCATGGTAAGTGACAAACTACGTTTTGTATTTGCAGCCCCATCTGGCTGTGATATTGAGCACTACATCCTTGACAAAGATGATAGCAACTACGTGGTGGAATATACTCCTGTGGAAGTTGGTGGGTAGTTTCAAGTCAATGTAGGCTTATTCCAAATTTGTACAAGTGAATGTGCTTACACATGCATGCATTTGTGCATGGTTTTGTATGCGTGCATGTGCGTGCGTGCATGCATGCGTGCGTGTGTGTGCGTGTATGCATGCACATATTATGCATGTATGTACGTGTGTGTGTGGTGTGTGTGTGTGCATGCGTGTGTGTTGGGGTGTGGGGTGTGTGTGTGTGTAGGGGGGGTGTGCATATTTCCCACAGTCACATAATAAATTAGGAGTTTTTGTACATTATGCGTTATGTCTGTGTGAAGGGTTATATCCATGAGTTATGTCGGAGTGCTTATATCCATCAGGGGTCATGTTTTGAGGGGATACATCCATGACAGGTTTTGTCCATGAAAGGGTTATGTCCTTACCCCCAGTGGTCTGCTGATCTCTTGTTGTCATATGCATAATCTGTGTCAGTATATTTGTGTGTAATATGAGTGCAATTGTTTTAGACTTTCCTTGCATTTTGTTTTATGAGCTGTCTTAGAAAAAGAAAGTAAAGCATAATCTTGTATGATAAACTTTCCAGTCCAAAGAATAAATCCAAAGTAGTATGTCCGCTAGTTCCGGGGAGGTGAACAGACTGGCTCCCTTTAAGCTTGTGGCTACCTCAAATGGTTGACCAAAGGTATATATTCAGCTCAGAGAATAGAAGAAAGAAAGGATGCCATTGTTGTGAATTAAAATGTGTGAAAGAAAACAAAAGTATCACAATTTAGCGTGAAACTGTGAGATTGTTTTGAGAAACGAAGAAATGGTGTATGCCTAAATTAGAATCACATAATTTTATATATTTGTTCTTATCAAATATTTATAAAGGTACAGTATGTGTAATTGGACAGATACAGTATCCACCTGTTATACCAGCTCATGTCTGTCTGTAGGAACCTACTCCATTGAGGTGATTTGTGACGACCGTGTAGTCAGTGGCAAGTTATTCTCCGTGGAGGCCTACAACCCTGTTCTGGTCAGCACTGTGTCCAGTTACTTTATGGACAAGACCACTGAATTTGAAAGTAAGTCCTATTAACTTATTTTGTATGTCCTGGAATCAGGAACCAGGAAATGTTGATTTGTCACATGTAACAATAACAAAGAAAAATCAAACAGAATCAAATGAGAGAGCAAGTCTTACACTGCTTAGATTGACGTGACCAGCACACATGACAACAGCATTATGAGGGCTGCATTGGCTAGCCACGGCACAGGGAATTCACTTTAAACTGTTCACTTTGATGCAAGGCTAACTCTCCATGTTAGGGGCTTAGACAGAGACCCGTCTGCCTGTCCTGAAGGATGACTGGCTAAGACAAGATTTAACAAGACTGTCCAGTGCTACAAGCCCCAGACAGAGACCCGTCTGCCTGTCCTGAAGGATGACTGGCTAAGACAAGATTTAACAAGACTGTCCAGAGCTACAAGCCCCAGACAGAGACCCGTCTGCCTGTCCTGAAGGATGACTGGCTAAGACAAGATTTAACAAGACTGTTCAGAGCTACAAGCCCCAGACAGAGACCCGTCTGCCTGTCCTGAAGGATGACTGGCTAAGACAAGATTTAACAAGACTGTCCAGAGCTACAAGCCCCAGACAGAGACCCGTCTGCCTGTCCTGAAGGATGACTGGCTAAGACAAGATTTAACAAGACTGTTCAGAGCTACAAGCCCCAGACAGAGACCCGTCTGCCTGTCCTGAAGGATGACTGGCTAAGACAAGATTTAACAAGACTGTCCAGAGCTACAAGCCCCAGACAGAGACCCGTCTGCCTGTCCTGAAGGATGACTGGTTAAGACAAGATTTAACAAGACTGTTCAGAGCTACAAGCCCCAGACAGAGACCCGTCTGCCTGTCCTGAAGGATGACTGGCTAAGACAAGATTTAACAAGACTGTCCAGAGCTACAAGCCCCAGACAGAGACCCGTCTGCCTGTCCTGAAGGATGACTGGCTAAGACAAGATTTAACAAGACTGTCCAGAGCTACAAGCCCCAGACAACATGCAGACAAGGAAGCCTTTGGCTTATCGAGATCAAACATTTTCAAACTTCCTCCACAGATAGCTCTCAATTTAATTTTTGAACATATTCACACTGCTAGCATTAACCCAATCATCAGATAATTTGTTCCCGTCATTTATTGTCCTCTGAGAGAATGAGTATTTTCTCACATCTAGCCTACATTGTTCTTTGACTAATGCCGCATTGTACCCTCTGGCTCTACTGCCTTCTTTCAGTTTGAAGACAATATTTCTATCAATATCTTCAGAAGTATTCAATATTTCTAAAACTTCTATTTGGTCTCCTCTTAGTCTCCTTGTCTCTAATGTTGTCAATCTGCATTCTAATAGACATCTTTAATATCTAAGATCTTTCTGAAGTTTCGGTTCAGGAATCAGCTTAGTTGCTCTTAAATGCACTCTTTCTAGCTAATCTATGTCCTTCTTGTGATATGGCCTCCATGCTTGTATGCAATATTTCAAATGAGGTCTTACTATTGTTTTCTATAGTGGTACAATCAGCTGTTTGTTCTGATATGTGATATTTCTTCTAATCCTAGTATTTGGTTACCCTTTGAAGCAGCATTTCCACATTGCTCTGAAACTTTCTTGTCAGCACAAACTGTCACTCCTAAATCCTTTTCCTTTACTGTTTTACCTAATATGGTATCCCCCATTATGTATTCTTTGTCCACATTTCCATGTCTTATGTGAATGCATTTACATTTACCAAAATTGAATAACATTTGCCATTTTTGAGACCATATATTTTACTAATTTGGCCAGATCATCTTGTAAAGTGTGTTTATTTGCACCTGTTTTCACTCTTCTTAACACTTTTGTTTTGCCTGTGAATTTCAGTAATTTGCTTGATATATCATTAACCAAATCATTTATATACATCATGAATAATATAGGTCTCAACACTGACCCCTGTAGCACTCCACTCAAAATTCGTTTCCAGTTTGAAATCTTCCCCTCTACTATTACCCTCTGTCTTCTGTCTGTCAACCATGTTTGTGTCCAACTGATCACACCGTCCCCTATAACATGGGCTTTTAGTTTAAGTAACAATCTTTGATGTGGCACTTTACCAAATGCTTTCTGAAAATCTAAGTAGATAACATCCACTGGTGACCCATCATCTACCCAGTTTGTAATTTCTTCTATAAAACATACAAGATTGGTTAGACAAGACAGCCTTTAAGAACCCATGTTGAGATTAATTGATTAATTTGTGTTTTACAAAGAATTCCACCATGTGGTCTCTTATAAGTATTTCTAGTAATTCTCCTCCGATGCTTTTTATTCCCTGATTGTACTTTTGTATTAAAATGGATCTGGTTATGATCACTAGATCCCAGAGGTTCATATTCTTTCACATTATCAACTAATTCTTTCTGAGAAGAGAACACTAAATCCAACACATTCCCACCTCTGGTTGGTTCCAAAACATGTTGGGTAAGAAAACAGTCCTGTATTACAAGCAGGAACTGTTGGACATCACCTCCAGCACTCTCTAGTGATTTCCACTGAATATGTCCGTGATTAAAATCACCCATTATAACACATTCCCCTTTACTCATCTCCTTTTTCTAGCAGTGTGCAGTTTTACATCATCCTCTTGTCGTATGCTAGGACTACGATAAACTAATCCTGTTGTTAATTAATATTGCCTTTCTGGTAATTATGTTGCACCAGATAGCTTCCTCGTAATCTGCCTCCCTTTTCATTTGTACTTCATATGCCTGTATATATTCTTTAATATACACAATGACCTTGCCTCCCCTTCTCTCTTGTCTGTCCTTTCTAAACATGACATAACCCAATAGAGCTAGTTCAGCATCTACCATGTCTTCATGTGTCCATGATTCTGCGATGCCTATTACATCTGGGTCAAATATTGCTACCAGGATTTCTAAATTGCTTCTCTTATTTACTAGGCTTCTGGCATTTAAACAGACACATCTAAGTTATTTTATGGCTATTTGGTGAACCTTTCCTTGTAGATTTGCTCCTACCTTCTCTTTGAGCTGGCATCTAGTTTAACCATTTCAGTACAACAGGCTGGTTTTCCGGCTGCACTGTCTGTGACGCTTCAGTACGACAGGTCGGTTATGCGGCATTAACGGTGTCTGCTATTCAAATCCACTATGTGGAGCCACTTGCTGTGTACGGTTGTCATGAAGAATAAATTAGCTAGTAGCAGTGGTAATCGTTTATTATAACTCAATGATAGTTTACGTTGATTTTTGCGGTTTTAGATGATGGATTATCCAAATCTGCGGTGGCCACAATGGCGGACCGCATTACTTCAACTAGCGATTTACCAACATATGTTTTGGACAGATTATTTGATAGTTTTTGCGAAGAATCTTTGTCAGATGTTGACGATCGACATAATAATGATGTATTGTAGTCGTAAATGGTTAACTTGCATTAACTCTCAGGTGCATAACATCAAACGGTTGCCTTTTTTCTATTTAACTAAAACTAAACTATTAACTTGTTTAAAAGCAATCAAGTCATAAAATTAAATACATCATTATTAGGATACATTTGTAACACTGCATATATCCAAGTTAAAGACCTGTTCAATTAAATATGCTAACAATATAAAACAAGAAAACAAGGCAAGTTAAATAAATAAGTTAAATAAATATTAGTTAAATAAAAAAATAATTAAAAACAATACAAAATAAACATGTTTTCCAGTTGACACATCCCTGGCCGGTGACGGAGAACTGGAGGTGACGATTGTGACCATAGATGACAGCAGCGTTCCATGTACCGTAACATTGCTGCAGAGAGGGCTGTATCTTGTGACATTTACTCCGCTGAATTCTCTACCGACTTATGCACAGATCTACTTCAACTCGGAAGAACTGTCACGTGAGTATTCATCTTCCTTGTTGGCCTCTTTGTAAACTCTGTGTATCACTCACAGAGCTCTGTATAGTTTCAGTTATAATTCGTACATATATAATATTTTGAGTGCATGTATAATTTTGTATGTATGCGCGTGTGTGTTTGCGTGTGTGTGTATGGTGTGTGTATAGGTACCTATGTACAAATATGCATGTATGTAAATAAAATAATAATTAGTATATTTATAATTTATCTAATTTGATTTATTTGTAGTCTTTAATTAATAGTTTTAATATAACTTACTAAATTTGTACTACATTTTGTCTGTAGTTTCTTTTTTTGCAGTTTTTATGATATACACGGGTACATTGAATCGCTTGGTAAATTTAGATTGTATAACGCGTTGAATATTTGATGGCAATTGCACGCTATCAGTATCAGTACAGAAAGATGTTTTTTATCATTCAGTGTAATCCGTTGGTGATGGATTATCTAGATTGTTTAGATCATTAAACTTCCTAGGAGACCATTTGTGTGCCTCAGTCTTTAATAACTCATCTAGCATCTGTTTAAGACCATCCGCAATTAAACAATTCTACTATGATTTAAAAAAATAAGTAATTGTTGGGTTCATGTACGACTAAGTAAGCCGTGACTAACATCTGTTTAAGACCATCCGTAATGAAACTAAACACAATTCTACTATGATTTAAAAAAATAAGTAATTGTTGGGTTCATGTACGACTAAGTAAGCCGTGACCTGTTAAAAGAGCAAAGCAGATTTTCTGATATTTACCATCTGACATTCCATTTGTACTAATATTCTCTCCACAATTAAGTACTGTTCCTTGTTGTCCCCTTCATAAAGGGGCTTTCTTGCATGCCAGGGGCTCTACTTATTTAATCAGTCTCAATTCACCCTTGCAGATCACCTTGCGAAAGGCTGAAGCAAAGCTTAGCCAATGACATTTTTGCCTCTCAGATTCTACTGTTTGAGTTTTGGGACATTATACAATGTTTGGGAAGTAGAAGTCATTATTTGAATACACAACGCCACTCAGAGTGTTTAAATGGATAACTATATTTGGATTCACTGAAGTTGCTGGTTTTCTCTTTGATATGGAGTGCAGGCTCTGCACAGTTATCACATGAATTAAAACTACTTTATTTTGCATATTTATAAGAATTTATGGTTAATGGGTTAATGGTAGCAGGTAGTTTTGTCTTTGTAAAATTGTAAGTACAACACTGTAAGCAACTTTCTAGCTAGTTGTTTGAACGAGCCTGATTAAACATGTGTTAGGGATTTAGAATATGGATATCTTATTGTTGTCCAGGTTGTTTGCCTTGACATTAAGGTTTTTCATTCACTTGTGCAAGGGGCCAGTAGTTTTGAAACGTTACTAATCCCCTAATAAAAGTTACAGACCTCCCAATTAAAGTTACTGGACCTCCAATAAAAGTCACTGGCCCAAAAAACTTACCCTTACACAATTATATATTATCGACACGTTCGCCTTCCGCATTTTGTGGGGAAAATAATGTGATGTACAAGAAAAACTGTGTGGACTGCGATCGATATTGTCATTGCAATAAAATGGCTTGCGTTAAAACACTATTTTCCCATTCTGGAATACATCACATACCTGTTTGCTCACCCCTGGTTTTTGGGTTAATGTTGGTGATTTAAGCATAATTATTCATTCAAACATCCCATTCAAACATGACACTGATATGCCCGTCCACAAGGGGTCATTAGGAGTGACTTTAGGCAGGCTTTTACTAAGCTGTTATGTTTGCATATTTGTTTTACAAATTTAGATAGTAACTACGAAAAGTGAGATCGTGAAGTTAAATGGATATTTTTAAGTGTGCTGTTACTCTGCTATTTCTGCAAATTCTGAGGCGCAATAAACAAGCTTCGCAAGAACTCCACATGGTGTCGCTAGTTGTGGTGCCACATGGATTTATTGTCAACTTGCAACATGTGATCATTTGTAAAATAAGGTAGTGATTACAGATTTAAACAAGAATGCAAAGACAGATGCTAATTTTATTTTTTTAAATTGTAACACAGGGCAAGTGATAGAAACGATCTACCACATCGGTGGCCAATTGGATTGAAATCAACGGCCCGTTGGGCCAGTAAATATGAAAGGTGATGGCCCGAGCTGGCCCGGAAGCTTCAATAAAGACACCGGGCCAGTGTTAATGTTGAGGTTTGCAGCGAAACTAAGCAGCACCCGTATATATATTTTTTTTGCATTTGTTGTTTCCTAGAGAGTCCGGTGAGACTTGATCGACAAAACTCGAAGCAACTCCATATCCCGCACCCATCAGCCCAGACTCTGCCAGCAAGTGGATCCAGATCACAGCAAGTACATCCGGGTTACCGGACGACATCTGGATCATCTCTGGTGCATTCCGTGTCCAAGGATGACAGTGTTGTTCGCAACTATGCGACACTTCGGACAGATGTCACTGCGTCATCGCAGGTGGGTTGTACCATACCCTCGCATACCAGTGGTGGTAGTTGAGTACACAACCCCTCAGGCGCTTAGACAGAAATAATTTGTTGCCAGTCTTGAATTAATTAAAAGTGTATCTTTTAGCACGTGAACGGCCTGTGTGGAAGCCATTCACGTGAATCGCCGCCATTATTGTCCAGTTTAGTTTTTACAATGACAAACCTGCATTATTTGAGCCTTTCATTTGATTTGTTTCACTACCAGTTTTGCCAATGATAGTTATTAATGTGGGCTTCTAGACTTGGAACTGTTAGTTAATCTAGTTTTGAGTTGGCCCCCACTAAATTCCACCAGTCTAATCTGTTGTAGTTACCCCTCTTGGCCAGTCATTTAGCAGTCTTGAAGACTGGCAAATGGGTCTCTGGCTAAACACATGGCCATGCTATCCTTTGCAGACATCCTCACAAGCCAGGGGTGGTAGTTGACTATACTACCCCTGGTAGACATCCTCACAAGCCAGGGGTGGTAGTTGACTACACTACCTCTGGTAGACATCATCACAAGCCAGGGGTGGTAGTTGACTATACTACCCCTGGTAGACATCCTCACAAGCCAGGTGTGGTAGTTGACTATACTACCCCTGGTAGACATCATCACAAGCCAGGGGTGGTAGTTGACTACACTACCTCTGGTAGACATCCTCACAAGCCATGGATGGTAGTTGACTACACTACCCCTGGTAGACGTCATCACAAGCCAGGGGTGGTAGTTGACTACATTACCTCTGGTAGACATCCTCACAAGTCAGGGGTGGTAGTTGACTACATTACCCCTGGTAGACGTCATCACAAGCCAGGGGTGGTAGTTGACTACACTACCCCTGGTAGACGTCATCACAAGCCAGGGGTGGTAGTTGACTACACTATCCAATCCCAAGCAGCCAAATCCAAGATTATTGGTTCATCTGACCTTCAGTGTTTTTTGCATGACAATATGCCTGCAGGGTGTGTTGATGGTGTTGATGGTGTTGTTTGTAACAACACCCCTGGGACTTGAAGAGGTACCGTTGAGGTGCTGTGAAATGTGAACACAGCAAGGAGCTTTAAAACACTGTTTTTAACACACCTCAGATAGGATGTTTACAATTGTGAACATTTTCTAGTTGATTTTTAACACACCGCAGGTAGGATGTTTACAATTGTGAACATTTTCTAGTTGATTGTTAAGTCACCTCAGGTAGGATGTTTACAATTGTGAACAGTTTCTAGTTGATTTTAACACACCTCAGGTAGGATGTTTACAATTGTGAACATTTTCTAGTTGATTTTAACACATCTCAGGTAGGATGTTTACAATTGTGAACATTTTATAGTTGATTTTAACACACCTCAGGTAGGATGTTTACAATTGGTAAAATGTTCTAGTTGATTTGCTTGAATAACTGTTTGTATTTTAATGGTAAATTGTTTTTTCAATTATTTAATTTTTTTTAATTTTATCTTCTTTCTTCCTTTCTGTCTAGAATTGGTCAGTTGATTCATGATTTTGTTTTTGAATTGTAAGGACTTTTTAATAAATTAGTTATTTTTATAACATATTGTTGTGAATTGTATATTTTACCTAAAGTTGTATAGACGTGAATGTAGGTGTGTATGAGTTTGTCGGAGCGACATGTATTGTATAGTGACTTATCTATCATGGTAAATATCGTGAGGTATTGTATCATTACTACCTGAGATTTATACAATTTTTCAGGTTGCCGGTACATCAGGCTATATGGATGAAAAGAAGATGTATGCAGGTCAGTTTATGGAATGTGTTTCATTTCTGTGTTTTTATTAATAATAATAATAAAATAACTTCTTTTGCACCTGAATCCTCGCAAACCAAGCTCAGAGGCACATTTATACAAAAGGGTTAGTTAATATCAGGATCGATAAACCATATTAAAGTCGTCAACAGATGGATTGATACGCCAACTAAATGTACCTAGGTGGATTATAAAGGTAATTTTTTAAATGATGGCAAAATTGTAATATATTTTCAACTGATCTACCACTAAGAGGGAACATATTCCAGAGAGTTGGTGCAGCAACAGAAAATGCCCTCGTTCCAATATTAGTATTGACTCTAGGAACAAAAAGTAAATCACAACTAGATGATAGAAGCTGGATATAAATATATTTCTTCAAAATCACATTTTGTTCAGAATTGTAAATGGAGTTGAATTATATGCAATTTTCAGTAGTTTTGTGTTTGATCTGAATTGTGATTTTATATAAAGTTGACATTTGTAAGGTTTTCCCATCTACTTCCAGTTTCTAAGAGTATGTTGAAAGTAGAAAACATCAAGACAGAAACGCGTGTGTGATGATACCGCGCATACAAGTAAAGATTTAAGTTTTGAAAATCTTTGAAATATCTACTTTGCAAAATGGATTTGAAATGAGACGTGTGAACAGTCTGCTTTAAAGGGAGATTGTCTGTTTGTTTTTATCGTACAATCATGGCATGCGGTATAAACTATATATTTATTTTGAGATACTGACAGCCCAAATGTAGCAGTCCAGATATTAAGATGCACAGACCTATTCTGCTGGCGAGCCAGAAATAGCTGTCTCCCTCGCATCCCATAAATGTTGTAATTTTGGCAGATATACGTACTTTGTATTTTCATCTTTGAATGTGTAGTTTATTTGAATGACAGCTCGGCTATTTTTGTAAACATTACACTGTTGAATTCTAAAGTTGCTTCAGCTTCCTTAAAACATATTTGCATTGTAGGTAGGTTAGAACACGATTTTACAATAGAAACAACGGACAACCTCACTTTAAGCATGTTGCCAGAATGGCTGGTTGAGTATTTGACCTGATCCTTGTCATTTGTAGATGGGTCCTCTACTGGAGGGGACAGTTATAACCATTATTACCCTGAGCCAGAAGATTGTCCTAGAGACTATGAGAATGTTCCAGAACAACCTCGAGACTATGTGAATGTGCCAAAAGACCTTCGAAGAAACTATGAGAATGTATCAGGAGATCGTCCAAGAAACTATGAGAATGTGTCACGAGGTCGTCCAAGAGACTATGAGAATGTGTCACGGCCTAGTCGTGACGAGTCAATTCAGGTTAGTGTTGTATTGTTCCAATTACCATAATAACTATGTATTTGGTCACCTAAAAATAATTAAATTCTTATCTGTTCGAAACATGCAGTACAAACAACACGTAATTCTTGGGTGTCTGAAACATGCATTACAATTTTGTTGTTGTAAATTTTTAAGGTATCCAAAAGCATGCAATGTTTAAATACATACACTCATTTCAATAATACATTTTGCTGATGAGTCGATTCATGTTCCCGAATACTATTTAATCGATTACAACCATATGTTATCGTTTCGATTATATAAAAAATAGTTTTCAATGTAATTTGTATAAATACTAAAATTAAATTACTAAAACCCATTTCTGGTTTTTGAAAAAGACACCATTGACATTGTTAAAAAATGCTCTGCTTACATCGTGATCAGAAACCCTGAACTTGATATTTCAGAGACTGGTCATATGTAGTCACTCCCTGTGTACTATATAGTTGTGATCTACTTGTTTCAATGCATGTAATGAACACTGAGACTTTTAAGAGCACTTTTAAACACTCTCTTTTAATCAATATTTTAACTGCTATTGTGACTTTTAGACTTGGCATTAAGCTTTTATCAATTATCTTTTGTGTATATGACACGATAATACTAATATTTAAAGATAATTTGTTTCTAAATATTCATTTTTTACTTAATTAAATACTTCTTTGATTTATTACTATTTTACATGTTTTTAACTAGAGTTGGCGCTATATAAGTATATTTATTTATTTATTTATATTGTGTGCTGTGTCTCAAATCTGTGTGTCATCCAATTCTTTGACACCTTGAGATTGTGTTGTTTTTTCTTCCATTTGACTGCTTCAGTGAAAGCCTATGTTGAACAGACAGCTTCAGTGTTAGGGAACCTGTTGGCCTGTTATCATTGAGTATAATCACTTTTAGTTTGAGAAATTGACACAATATATACTAAGGTGCCACTGAATTTGATTGTATTTAGGGAACTCCAGTATACTACCTTTGTCCAACCAAATTAAGTGGTTGATTCCATGTCAATGATTCCAGTTCCAACAAACTTTTTGATTCCGATTCCACCGCCACTATGGTGATTCCGATTCTAACTTCCGGGTAATTTATTTTATTCCGATTCCACCAATATCATGGTGATTCCGATTCAACATACTGTTTGAAACACATTCCGCCGCTTTCACATAAATTAATTCAGATTCCACCCAAACCGATTCCCATTCCATAAATCTCATACTAACCAAATCCAACTCTGGAATTGGAATCAGTCTTTAATTCCAATTCTGGAATCGGCCCGGGACTGGTGAAACTTACTTGACCCCAAGTACACATTATAATAGATTATAATAGATTTATTTGATTTCTTCAGCGTGCTGACACTCCTGTTTCTGAGGACAAAGTTGAGGTGTTGAAAGATCTCGCACAGGGACATCCAGGCATCAGGGAAGACGTAGCTCAAGGTAGGCTGACGAAACAGGTGCTTTGTTTAGTCATGTGTACTTTAGTGTACATCGTTTCATATTTCCTACTCTCACAAATAAGCTTGCATATAAAATAAAGTTTGTGTTTTTATGATGTTTATAGATCATATTTGATAGCTTACATCCAAAATCTAGCTGTGGTAAAGATGGTCTATCAACCAAATTACTAAAGCTAATTAAAAATGAAATAAGTGAAGCAGTCACTCTATTCTTTAACCAATCAATAACAACCGGCATATTTTCAAATAAAAAAAAAATTGCCAAAGTTATTCCACTTTAAAAAAATGGTGATGAGACAGTCTTTGATAATTATCGTCCAATTTCTATCTTACAAGCTATTTCCAAGATATTTAAAATATTTATGTTTAATCAAATACACAAACATTTTAATTCCAATAACTTATACTATGAGAATCAATACGGATTTAGGGAAAACCAGTCTGCGGAATTTGTCACTCTAGAAATAATAGACAGTGCTGTCCAACAACTTGACCAATCAGCAACCCCAATAAACATATACCTAGACCTTTCTAAAGCCTTTGACACAATTGATCATACCATATTATTACAAAAACTTAATTATTATGGAATAAATGGTGCAGCACTAGATCTATGTAAAAACTACTTACACAATCGTAAGCAATATGTTGAAATTGGCACTTACAAGTCGGAAGAAGCTGCCATAAACACTGGTCTCCCACAAGGGTCTATTTTAGGACCCCTTCTATTTATGATATATATTAATTACATGATATTTTCAAGTGACCATTTTAAATTCATAATGTATGCAAATGACACCACTGTTTTTAGTACATTGAATAAATTCTAATCTCCGGATGGCCAAGTCCAAAATCAAAACATAAATAAAGAATTATAAATTATTTGCAGGTGGCTAAAGGCAAACAAACTTTCTCTTAACACAAAAAAACTAAATTCATGGTATTTCACATGCCCCAAAAGGAAATCGAACTTCCTAAAATAGAAATAGATGGGACAAATATTGAATGTGTACATGATTTAAAATTTGTATGTATCACCATAAACCAACACCTAAATTTGGACAGCCATTTAAACAAAACAGCGAATAAAATCTATAAAATAATTGGAATTTTAAATAAACATGTATTACCTAAGAATATATTCGGTTATTCATCCCAAGATAAATTATGGCATAATGGTGTGGGGTCATCAACCCCATCGCATTTTTAAACTTCAAAAGAAAGCAGTGCGAATAGTTACTTGAAGTAAATACAATTCTCACACAAATCCCATCTTCAAAGAATGTAAATTTCTTAAGTTGGATAACATCTATACACTCCAACAGCTTACATTTTATTACAAATTGATCAACAAGCTTATACCAGAATACTTCAGTCGTATTCCATACACACATAACTTTGCAATTCACCAATACAACACACGTAGTAAAAACAACTTTTTTTTTCCCAGAGTTAATCATCAATATGCAAAAAAGTACATCAGACACAACATTATACAAACTGTTAACAATACTCCAGATATCATCCATGATAAAATTTCTACACAGCTTGTATGGTTTTTCCAATTATACAAAACATTACTTTATGAAGAATTATGAATCATGTTGTCATATTTCTAACTGTTACATCTGTCATTCTTAAACAAGACATGACTGCATTTGTTTAAACTAGTTTATGTACTGCATATACTACATATACACATATAAGTATGCATATATAGTTGATAACGTGATAATTATGTTACATCAGCAAGGTGGCTCCCTTGATAGCAGCATATAATTGTTTTAATGGGAGTCTCCCTGACCTTACAATGAATATTATATTGTAGTTTATGTGCTTATGATCGTCAAAATAAATACTGTCTGTCTCTCTGTCTGTCGTTCTGTCGTTCTGTCTGTCTGTCTGTCTGTCTGTCTGTCTGTCATTCTGTCTGTTTTTGGAATGACATCTAATTATATTTGAAGTTCATAATATTGATGTAAAGTTTTTGTAGACATTGATTTAAGAAATGTAACCGAAAACAAACTGTATCTATTGAAATTCAGATTTGAGGTTTAAAGTTGTGAAACTCTACTGGACCCGTTTTAATTTGAGTCACTATCCTTTATGGTTTCATTTAAAATGTACTCATTTTACATACTGTGTTATTCATGATTAGCCATATATAATGCACGTCCGCACACACACACGCGCGCGCATGCGTGCACACATGTGCATGCACGCACACATACACACACACATAGTAAAAACAACTTATTTTTTCCCAGAGTTAATCATCAATATGCAAAAAAGTACATCAGACACAACATTATACAAACTGTTAACAATACTCCAGATATCATCCTTGATAAAATTTCTACACAGCTTGTATGGTTTTTCCAATTATACAAAACATTACTTTATGAAGAATTATGAATCATGTTGTCATATTTCTAACTGTTACATCTGTCATTCTTAAACAAGACATGACTGCATTTGTTTAAACTAGTTTATGTACTGCATATATTACATATACACATATAAGTATGTATATATAGTTGATAACGTGATAATTATATAATTATGTTACATCAGCAAGGTGGCTCCCATGATAGCGGCATATAATTGTTTTAATGGGAGTCTCCCTGACCTTACAATGAATATTATATTGTAGTTTCAAAATAAATACTGTCTGTCGTTCTGTCTGTCGTTCTGTCTGTTGTTCTGTCTGTCTGTCATTCTGTCTGTTTTTCTATTTTGTGGAATGACATCTAATTATATTTGAAGTTCATAATATTGATCTAAAGTTTTTGTAGACATTGATTTAAGAAATGTAACCGAAAACAAACTATCTATTGAAATTCAGATTTGAGGTTTAAAGTTGTGAAACTCTACTGGACCCGTTTTAATTCGAGTCACTATCCTTTATGGTTTCATTTAAAATGTACTCATTTTACATACTGTGTTATTCATGATTAGCCATATATAATGCACGTCCGCACACACACACGCGCGCGTGCGTACACACATGTGCATGCACGCACACATACACACACTACAGGTGACAGACACACACAGACAGACTATTTAAAATAAACAATTTATTACATGAACATTGAAAACGGGTCATACACCTATGCCAATGCTACACACAACTGTATAATGATGTGTGATTAATTTTATTTACGATTTTTTTCATATGCTTTGAGTTCAGAAAACTCTTCTTTTATAAAATTAATGTAAACCTGATTTTGGTTGCATAATTCACACTTGTATAATCGGTTGCATTATTTCATTCTTCTAGTCCTTGAGGCTCTACACGATTGCCTCAACGGCGGTGTACAGGAGGTCTACATAGTTCGCCAGGACCTGGTCGCTGATATGTTTGAACTTTACAAAGATGCGGCCATAGCGGATAAAATATTGTTCGTTGAGTTTCTTGGTGAACCTGGTGTAGATGTCGATGGTCTGACACGGGAACTGTTTGCTAGTTTCTGGAGGCAAGTAGCAGAGGACCTGTTTCGAGGGGAGGATTGTTTGGTGCCTGACCTAGCGCTGTTTAGGTTTAGGAAGGAATCCTGGAAGTTTGAGTGTCTTGGACGTATTCTTTCCCACACCGTAGCTTTGACTGGTACAATCCCATCGATCTTTGCCAAGTCAACCCTCGTCAAGTTTAGCACAAATGCCAATGTTGATGACGACTGTCTTCTCGAGGATTTACTCTTGTTTGTAACAACTCGGGAGAAGACCTTGTTGACCAAGGCTATGTCTGACTTCAGCGGTTTGACAGAGGCAGAATATGACAGGCTGCAGAACTTCTTCACGGCCCATGGTTTCAACAACATACCCAAGAGATCCGAAATCAAGGAGCAGATCCTGACTATAGCATATCAAGACTTAGTAGAGAAACCTGGATCACTGATAGCTAAGATGTGTCAGGGTATTCCTGAGAGTCACAAGGCGGCGTTCTGGCAGCGACTGTCTCCTGATGACATCACACATATCCTGCAGACTCAGCGGCCAACGCCAGAGAGAGTGGCAGGTGTGATCGTACCTCCTAAAGAGGACATGACAGATGACGAAGACAGGACAATATACTTCCTGAAGGAGTTCGTGGCCAGTCTCGACTTTGACACCTTGACTGACTTTCTCATCTTTGTCACTGGATCTGTCCACCAGCCTGACGAGATCAATGTGACATTCACAACACTCACTGGCTTGGATCGACGGCCTGTCAGTCACACGTGTTTCAATCATCTGGAAGTTCCAACAAGCTACAGCAGCATCAAGGAATTCAAGAGGGAGTTCTTGTCTGTGTTAGCGTCTCCTGAAGCCTTCCAGTATTCGGATATATAACCACCACGAGAGACCTTAATAGCTGCTACTGCAAGCACTGCAGATATACGACGAATTTTTAATTATCGCGTTTTACTAACATTTGTGTACGCCTTGTGACAACTGTCATGAATATTACATGTATGACAGTCGTTGGCATTGTAAATACGTTTATAATGACGTTTTGTGGCCTTATAAATAGTGTATTTTATTTAGTGTAGCTTATTGTACAATAATGGAATATTTTTGCCATTCGTGTTTTGTGAATATTGTTAACATGTGGGAAGAAATGTTAAGGTTTGAAGTCAACCAAGGTTAGTGTAAGCTAACTCTACTTCCGTAAACTGGATAGAAACTTATACTGTGTTCATATAACCACAAATCTTGAAACACATTAAGAATGCTGCAACCTTAACATTTCTTCCCACACATATATATATACCCGGTATAAATGTGTATATATATGTATATACGTATGCATATTGTTTTATTGTTCTGTGTAAACATAGATAGATATCGTAGTGGAAATAAGTAATAGTTAATTGCATTTCTACCACATCTATTTATTATTGTCAAAGCGTATAATACATCACACCGATGCAGGATACTGTACGTTTGATTATTAAATTAGTTATATGTTTTTAACGAATAATGATATTTGTTGAAACTATGTGGTATGTGTTATATCGGTGAAAATTTTTCATTTATTTTGTTGCTACATTGATTATGCAATTCTTCCTCTTCATCTTTGTCTCACTTTTATGTGGGGTCGATGTATGATGACATTCGCCTCCATGTCGCTCGGTCGTACACTTCCTACCCCAACAGTCCCTTCTCCCTGAGATCTGCCCTCACACTGTCCAACCACCTCCTCTTCGGCCTTCCTCTTCCCTTGCACTTTCATTCCCATCGCTCTCCTTCCTACATAATCCTCCTCTCTTCTCATCACGTGTCCATACCATCTCAACCTACTTTCTTGGACTTTCTTTGATATTTCCCCCACTTTCGTTTTCCCTCTAATTCTTTCGTTTCTTATCTTGTCAATCTTTGGATCTGAGAAAATTGCGTAATACCCCTCCATTCAGACATACCGTGGTGTAAACATGACAACTACACGTGGTAGTGGAAGCAAGCGTGGGTCGTCATCTGGTGGCTCAGTAGCCATTGACAAAGAAGATTTCATCAATGGCATGTTGGCTGCTCTTAGCAGTAAAGAAGTGATTGATAAACTTCAAGCTGCAGTAGTCAATGATTTACGTAAAGAAGTTGCTTACCTGAGATGTGTCATCGAAAAGAAAGATGCGGCAATCGAACAACTTACAAAACGGGTCGATGACTTGGAAATTGCACTAGATGATCACGAACAATATTCACGGAGAAATTCACTGAGGCTTTTCGGCCTTGTGGAGAACGAAAACGAGGACATAACTAAACGCACAGTAGATGCGTTAAACGAATCTATGCATCCTAAACTGAGTCCGCCCCTCCGGCTGGAGGAGATTGACCGAATCCATCGAGTCGGACCCAGGGACAAGCCATCGAGACCAGTGCTTGTAAAATTCGCAACTTACGCAAGTCGCCGAAGAATATACAAGGCCAGGGTAGGGTTGAATCCCAACCCCCGTAGACCCCGATGGGACGAAACACCAGACAAATCACGCACAGACCAGACGGGTTCAGTTGGCAAGTCAGCTGAAGGCACCAGGACTCAAGTCCTCTTCCTTAACGAGGATCTGACGCAGATCAGAGCCAGGCTACTATACAACTGCCGGGTGGCAAAGAGGAAGAAACTGATCAATGACTGTTGGTCGTCAGACGGAACTATCCTTATTAAGAACAATGTCAACAAAGTTATCGTTGTCAAATCTGTCAATGAACTAAACGACAATACCAAATAAGGTATGGAATTAACACAGCTCCAGTGCTTTTGTACTTGTATACACTAAGATATGACTGTCTACAGTAAGTTCACCAAATACTATGTTATACTGCTATGTTTTTGTTATTGCACAATTTGTTTTCTTTCACAGTGCTTACATAGATTATATGTTTATGTTTCTTCAAGCACAGTTAAATGATGCCCATACATTGTTATATCTGTAAGAAGTATGCTAACAAGAATACTTCCTTAAATTGTATTATATGTTCTTGTGTTTACCATGCTAAATGTGTACCTTATTTGCAAACTAATGATGTGAAGCTGGTTAATAACTGGCATTGCACTAAATGCATGTCTTCTATTCTGCCATTTAATCACTTTGAAAATGACTATGATTTTCTCAATGCCATCGCTAATGACTGGTTTGATCTTACTAGTATATCGTTTTGTGATTTACAAAATAAGTTACTTAATCCTTTTGATTTAAATAATAATAGTCATGATTTGCCTATGTATAATAATGATCCAGATCTACAATATTTTAATAATGTGTATGCAACTGTACTAAATAACTGTGACTATGTTGTTGAAGACACTTTTATTAACAAATGTTCTCAATTGTCATCAATGAACAACATGTTTTCCTTACTGCACACTGATATTCGAAGTATTGTCAAGCATCTACATGAATTAGACCAATATCTCCAGGTGTTAGATCATAAGTTTTCTGTTATTGGTGTTAGTGAAACATGGTGTCAAGACTACAATGTCAACTGTTGTGCATTACCAGAATACAAAGCAGAACATATTTATAGGCATACTAAAACAGGTGGTGGTGTCGCATTGTTTGTTAAAGATAATATTGCATACCATACTAGATTATACATTATTAAATTAAATGAATTCATAGAATGTCAGTTCATAGAGATTCATAAAGATAGTACTGCATATGGTAAAAATATTGTAGTTGGTGTCATATACAGACCACCAAACAATGATATAAATACCTTTATTGATGAAGTGTCTAATATACTAGACATTCTCAACAATGAAGACAAATTATGTTATATCATGGGAGACTTTAATATTAATCTTTTTAATTATGAAGAACATGTACCAACATGCAATTTTTTAAACCTGATGTTTTTGCATTCTTATATTCCATTAATAAATAAACCAACACGAGTAACTAATCAATCGGCAACATTGATTGATAACATTTTCACAAATAACCATAAAAACATGTTCCAAGGCATTATGTACACAGACGTATCTGACCACTTCCCAGTATTTCTCATTGATAATAATTGTAAATTAACCAATTATTCTAAATATATAACAAACAGAAACTTTTCGAGGGCAAACATGGATACATTTTATAATAACATGCAGAACATTGATTGGGAAATTATAACATCTATAAATAATTGTCAAACAGCCTACTCAATATTTTATAAACTACTACTTCGAGAATATAATGATTGCTATCCATTAAAAACAGTCAAACTTAATTACAAGAATAAGAAACCATGGCTAACTACTGGTTTAAAAAACTCAATAAAAAAGAAGAATAGACTATATATTAAATACATAAGACAAAATACAATATATAATGAAACTAAATATAAAGTTTACAAAAGTAAATTGAATGGCTTACTACGGAAATTTTAACGTGAACATTATGCAACTCTCTTTGAAGAAAATAAACATAACCTTAAAAAGTCTTGGTCCCTATTAAAAGAAATAAGTAACATGAAACCATAACACAGACAAAATTCATTATTAACAAAGTTGAAACATCAGATAAAAAACATAAGTGAAAGTTTTAATAATTTCTATATAAATGTTGGTTCTAACCTAGCAAAAAACATACCACAGAACCAAACAGGTCCTATGTCATACATCAAAAAAAGTAATATGAAAACAATATATCTTGAACCGGTAACTGAAAATGAGGTATTAGTAATACTAAACTCTCTCAAAGCATCGTCTCCAGGATGGGATGACATTTACTCTAAAGTAATAAAACGAACATATAATAGTTTTATTAAACCATTGACATACTTATATAACTTATCTATAAATACTGGAATATTTCCAGATGAATTTAAAATAGCAAAGGTAATACCTATTTATAAAGCCAAAGAAAAAAACTTATTGATTAACTACCGGCCAATTTCAATATTACCTACTTTTTCTAAAATATTAGAAAGACTAATGTATAACAGATTGTTAAATTTTATTAATAAGCATAATATTTTGTATAAATATCAGTTTGGTTTTCGAAAAAATCACTACTAACATGGCACTATTAACCGTTGTAGACAAAATATCAGAAGCCTTACAAAACAAACAATTTGTGCTAGGGGTGTTCTTAGATTTATCTAAAGCATTTGATACAGTTGACCATGATATACTCTGTCAGAAACTCCAATGTTATGGTATCCGTGGCTTAGCCAATGATTGGATTAAAAGTTATTTATTTAATAGAAGACAATATGTGTACTGTGTCTCAGATATTCTTTTTTCCATATTATTTGCTGATGACACTAGTCTGTTTATAAATGGTGATCATTTGGATGATATAACTAACAAAATGAATGTTGAATTAAAAAAATTATAATTTGGCTAAATGCTAACAAATTATCTTTAAACATTAATAAGACCCAATACATGATATTTAAAACACCTAACAGAAAACATACAAAACCAACAACACTTAAAATTAATAATAATGCTATTAAACTAGCATCTTCTACGACATTTCTTGGTGTGACTATTGATAGCAAACTCAACTGGGCTGAACACATTAACAAAGTTAAATGTAAAATTTCTAAAGGTGTTGGCATTCTCAACAAAGCCAGAAGATTATTAACTAGATCATGTTTGGTCACCTTGTATTACTCATTTTTATTCCCTCACTTGACATATTGTATTGAAGTATGGGGAGGTGCATTTGACTCATATTGTTCAAGTATTATTAAGATTCAAAAGAAAGTAGTGAGAATGCTTGTCTCAGCTAATAGATTAGCTCATACAAAACCTATCTTTAAATTACTAAATCTATTAACTTTCAGACAATTGTATGTATATTCAATACAAATATTTATGTATAAATACAAGATGGGTCTTTTACCAACAATCTTTGAAAATATGTTTACACTTAATCAAGATGTCCATAGTTATAACACAAGACAATCTGCACAAATTCATATACCCAAGGCTACTTTAGAAATCAGACTTCGTGCTATAAGAAGTAAGGGTGCTATTATTTGGAATCATTTCAGCACAAGACTTACATTTACGACTTGCTAAATAATTAGTTACAAATCTATACTTAAGCAATTTATTTTACACAATGATGTTAATATATAACATAATTTTCAATCACGATTATATATTCTACAACTGCACGCTGTTTTTGTTTTCAGTATAATGATATTTACATTGAAATATACCAAAGGGAGTATAACATTATATAATGTTCTTCCCTTGTTGTGCTCATTATGTTATTATATATGATTTCTCTTAATTTGATTTGTATGTATCGTAATGAGTTACAATAAATTTGATTGATTGATTTGTGGCTCCGCACATCCATCGTAGCATTCGCATTTCTGCGACATCCAACTTCTTTTTCCTGTGTCTTCTTTGCCGCCCATGTCTCCACCCCGTACATCAGTGCTGGCCTTACCACTGTCCTGTACACTTTTCCCTTTATCTTCACGTTCATTCTTCTGTCACACATCACTCCAGATACTCTCTTCCAGTTCTTCCACCCGCTCTGCACTCTATGAGTGACTTCCGCATCCAATTCTCCATCATCTGCCAATGTCGATCCTAGATATTTGAATATGCAATTGTTGGTGTCAAATAAATACATTGTTCAACGCACTGTCTACACCATATGTATGATAATAAAATAATGCTACTTGGGATCGACATGTCTGTCACAATAATTAATTTGAGATATGTAATGAACTAAGTTTACAACATCCTATTATTAGTATTACTAACTGAGTATACAACATTCTATTATTAGCATTACTAACTAAGTTTACAACATTCTATTATAAGTATTACTAACTAAGTTTACAACATTCTATTATAAGTATTACTAACTAAGTTTACATCCTATTATTAGTATTACTAACTAAGTTTACATTCTATTATTAGTATTACTAACTAAGTTTACAACATCCTATTATTAGTATTACTAACTGAGTATACAACATTCTATTATTAGCATTACTAACTAAGTTTACAACATTCTATTATAAGTATTACTAACTAAGTTTACAACATTCTATTATAAGTATTACTAACTAAGTTTACATCCTATTATTAGTATTACTAACTAAGTTTACATTCTATTATTAGTATTACTAACTAAGTTTACAACATCCTATTAGTCCGGCAGTCAAACGCCCTTTTGAAGGTGGACCGTGCATTAAGGTCTGCACGATGTTTTATTGCATTTTTGTGCTGGTCTAACCTTCTATGTCAATAATCCGACTGATGCCACACTGGCACTCTTGAGCGTTTTTGTAGAAACCCATTAATATACAAATTAGGTATCGCCATTAAAATATATACTATTTTTCTGAATATCTCGAATTGCAAATATCCAAACAATCAAAATTATGTGTCCAAACGCAAGTTTTCAGAGTATCTGGTGATGATTACGTCAGTGAACAAATCATGGTGCGCAAATTTGTCACATTAATATGCAAATTGGCTCTGACCAATATAACCTCACGCTTTTCATGTGTATCTCCTCAATAGGCGAGCGGAAGGCACTGCCCCCTCCCCTATATACAAACGTCCAAATGGTATATCATTTGAAAGCACTACATATCCCTATCACAACGAGGCCTGTCTTAGAACTGCCAAATGATGCAGTAAGCGTGACACGAATGTCAAACAAGACCACCATCAAATGAGAAATTTTCGAAATTTTGCACTTCCGTTTTAAAATTACATTTGTTGCATTTATACTTTCTTTAAAAACAAAATGGGCAGGTGATATATATTTAGAAAGCGGATTGTCTTTCCGTCAAACTGTGGTACGACATGGAGCTGTTACCTGGTATAGTAAGTGTCGAGCTTAGGTCAAACAAGGTCACCGTGAAATTATGAATATTCGATCTTCTGCAATACCGCAAACGGCATAAAGTTACAATAACTTTGTATACAGGGCCCTTGTATACTTAATTTCTATTGACATGTAATACGTGTCGTGAAAGAACAATTTCTTCCCCTCAAAATGTTATATGACTTGGAGGTGTCGGTTGATGGAGTTTGTGTGGAGCGACGATCAAACAGTATCACCGTCAAGTAATACATTTTTGAAATTCCGTCATCCCGTAAACGTTATACAAAACCAATGGTGGCTTATATACGTTACCTGTCTACTCTTGGCCACGTCATATATTTTTGGAAAGCTTACTGTCTCCCCGTAGATACGTGATATCATTGCGAGCTATCAAGTGGTGTAGTAAGTGCGGAGTGAAGGTCAAGCAAGGACACCACCAAGTTATCAATGTTCAAAACTGCGCTATTCTGCAGACGTTGTGCAATTACAATGTTTGCGTATCTACTTTGTCAACCTACACTACGCAGTGTTATACACTTATGTGTGCTCTATCTCCGTGAAAATGAGGCATGGCTTAGAGTTGTAAAGTGGTGGTCTAACTGAGGAGTGAAGGTTGAAGACCACTGTCAAAAGATGCATCAACCAACATCACCACGTTTGATGAGTATGCAGACTTTTTTTGTTCCGCACATCTTGATGCACTTAATTCACTCCAACAATGTTGGCGTCGACCGGGACACCTACATCGCCAGCATAGTCAAGTAATCCACAGGAGAGAAGCGTGGTAACGGGATTCTGAGGAAAGTAACATGGCACAACCAGGTGCCAATAAACTGGAAATACTTCCACCGTGATGTTATCAACATACAGGATCTTTTTGCATTTCTCTCCATTAAGGTTGCAAAGCTCGACTATCTAGGTAGAAAGGAAGTGTTTGACACTTCAGACACTTCACCTGTGAAGAACCTGGCACGCAACTGTTGATCCTTGTGCAAAATGCTTTGTGGAAAAGGGATCAAAGCCATGCATGATTCGCAATGTGTTTATGATCGTTAGCAGTTAATGATGATCTTGTCAAGTTAATATCCAGCTGCATACATTTGGATAGGCTTTGGGAGAGGCAATAATGTTATTCATATTAATGGCAACGGCATCCATCATGCTCTGGGAAATGATCTGTCCACGCCATTGCCAGTTGTCAATAGAATGGGAAATCCAAATTTCAGACCACGAAGGAACCACAGCATTCACACATCCGTTTGGATCTGGATTCGCACCGTGATCTCCGTTATCGAGGCAGTGAGAAAGATATTCTTTCAAAGGAATAATATCACTAAGATATTTCAATAACCCCTGATGCTCTTTAGCAGTATTCAGAGCGCATAGCGTAACAAGCTATTATTTGGTTGACCAGTCAACTGGTTCATCAGCAGATGCCCACTCCAGGTGGCTGGGGTGGACACAGGACGTGAAGAGGCTGCCATGTGCACAAGAAAATATCAGTTAACTAATAACAATATTGAGTTTGTGACCCTCAAAATGACATTCAAAATGGAGAGTGGCATCCACCAACATCTATTTTCTCATCCCATGGGCGATACAAAAATGCCGTAGAAGTATAACACCACCTACAATCTGCAGAATGGCTCAATTTCGAAAATGCATGAATCTTTTGATGGTGACCTTGTTTAACCTTCACTCCACAGTTAGACCACCACCACACCAGGATACATATAACCCAGAGTAGGTAGACAAAGTAGATAATTATACAAACATTGTAATTGTACAACGTTTGCGGAATGGCGCAGTTTTGAACAGTCATCATTTGGTGATGTCCTTGCTTGACCTTCACTCCACACTCACTGCACCACTTGACAGCTCTCCCTGGTTTCCTGTATTTACGGAGAGACAGGAGGCTTTCAAAATGTATATCTCATGGCCATGAGTAAGTAAGTAGCGAAGATGGCTATAAGCCACCATTTATATTGACTTAACGTTTGCGGGATGGTGCAATTTCGAACATTTATCGCTTGACGGTGACACTGTTTGGTCGCCGCTCCACACAAACTCCATCAACTGACACCTCCAAATCATATTTTGTTTTAACGGAAAGAAATTGTTCTTTCGCGATATATGGAAAAAGTCCATAGAAATGAAATCGAAACATACTAGACATGTGTTACTCATATGGATGTAAGCATGACGTGCAATACAATGCGGGTAAATCCTGGTCATGTACTTTGAATCTAGAAAGTTAAATCTTTCTAAAGAAATGATGTTAGGGGGAAAGAAATTAAACTTTGCCACCTCTTGTAAATATCTTGGACATGTCATTTCTAATAACTTGTCTGATGAGTCTGACATGCAAGCCAAAGTGAAACTTTTGTATGTCAAGAGTAATATGTTACGTCAAAAATTCCACTTTTGTTCAACTGCTGTAAAAAAATAAGCTATTTACAGCGTATTCCGGTAATATCTATATGTGTGCGTTATGGGGGAACTTTAGAAAAGTAAATTTTCAGCAATTCGTCATTGATGCATATAACAACTCTTTCAGGATATTGAACAATTTGCCCATGATATACAGCTAATGTCAGTTCGGGTAAATATGTAATCAGAAAGGCTATTTTAGCTTAATAAATAGGATTGACATGTCTTTGAATCCCATTATTTATAGCATTAAAACTAGCGATGTGTATTGTACTTCGAAACTGCGGCACCAGTGGGTCCGGGATTTATATAGTTTTTAAACATATTGTTCTTATCGATGTATTTTTTTAATTTATTTACCTACTTTTATTGATGTATTTTTATATATGGACATGATGATTGTCTGAAATAAATACATTATTATTATTATTGTATCTTAATGACGTTTGCGGTATTGCAAAAGTTCGGATATTCATGGTGACCTTGTTCGACCTTCGCTCCACACTTAGTATTCAGTGTAGCAGCTCCATATTGTATCCCATTTTGACCGGGAAACAATAATCTTTTTAAAAATATATGGGACGGCTATTTTATTATTAATAAAAGTAGATATATGCAACCATTGTAATTATAATACGTTTGCGGAAACGGATAATTTCAAAATATTATTATTTGACGGGTGACCTTGCTTGACATTGGAGTCACGCTAGTTCTACGATAGATCTCGTTTTGATGGGGATATCTAGGATTTTCAAATTATATACAATTTGGGTGTTTGTAAGAGGAGGTTTTTTAAGTCGGTTAGTTAAGTAGTGCATATCGCTAGCCTTTTGAGGATATATAAATGAATATCATGAAGTTATACTGGTCAGAGCTAAGTTGCATAATCATGCGACAAATATGCATTGTATAATTTGTTCACTGACGTAGTCATACCTGGGTACCCTGAAAACGTGCGTTTGGACACCTCATTTTTATTATTTGGATGTTTACAATTCGAGATATTCAGAAAAGTAGTATATATTTTAATGACGATGACTAATTTGCAGATTAATGAGTTTATGCAAAAATGCTCAAGGGTGCCAGAGTGGCATCCGCCGGATTATTGACTTTGAATATTTGAACATCGCAAATATGCCTAAAAACATCGTGCAGACCCCAATGCACGCGTCAATGGCCAACACCCGGACTATACTATTAGTATTAATATTACAACATATGATAGATTTGCTAGTTGTAGGTTGCAACATACCGATACAACGTTATGTCTGAAGAACAACTTAAATTTAATTATCAGTTATAACTAATTGAGAACTTCATATTATATTCATATGTTATTATGTTATTCTTTCAAATGAAAATATTTCTTAAGAGCGGTATATATATTAATAATAAATAATTTAACTATGTATTCGTACAACAATTTAACTCAATAAGTTGTGTATTTCGACATTGATTTTTTTTCTAATCAGGAACATAAATAAACAGTTATATAACAAGGAAATCTCGTTCACATAGTTAACTGCTAATTTAGCATTTTCACCAGTAACATAATTAATGTCCAGTAAAACCGATACGATAGTTTGTAAAACGAAATAACGAAAGACATTGTAGCGGCTTTTACAAAACTTTACATTCACAAATTAGAAGTTATGGGCGGTTCTGCAAATACCGGTTCCTGTGTCTAAATTCGAGTACCGTCGGGGGTTAGCGATTAATAATGTTGTAATTATTAAGGACTGAATTCCGCTTAGCAGATCGATGCACTGTACAGTAAAGTAAACGTAAATTAAACAAACATACACAAATAGATTAGTAATTAAATAAATAAATTTAACAACACCATCAAATAAAGACTGGTAAAATAGATGACATTAAAATATAAACTTCAAAATAATGTCTGTCACGAAAACAAAATAAATAATTAAAATGTCTAATAAAAAGATGACTTTTTTAATGACTTCCTAAACATATTTAGTACGTCATTAAAGATTCTTTTATTACACATTTTTGTTTTGCCGAGACGCTGGTCCACTTCTTCGTGATGCCTTGGTGCAGTGTTGGCAGGGTCGGGGCCATAGAGGGTAGTCAGGGACCACACATCTCCAATGGCACCCCCGTTGAGGCTTGACCAAAAAATCCTGGGGCCGAACCAAAATTAATATAATTTATATTGGGTGGGCTGAGCCAGAGTTTCAGCATGACCCCGCATGTCGCACTGTCGGACCATGCTATTGAAAGATGGGGGGCCCTGCTAAAAAAAGTGCTACGGTTTACTAAAGTAAATTTAGTATAGTTTACTATAGTAAACTGGAGTGTTTTGGCGGAATATTTTACCATAGTACAGTAAATACTATGGTTTACAATAGTAAATACTTCATTTATACTATGATGAATCTCACGTTTTACCATGGTTTATTACAGTGAATACTATGTTTTACTATGATTCACTATGATGAAAGCATGGTAAAATGCAATATACTATGGTTTAGTATAATTCACCATGATTTACTATGGATGTATCATGGTTTACCATAATAATCTGTAGTATATGTTTAGTAGGAGGGGGGGTTAAAAATTGTTGAAAATATATCGCCCCCGCCCCATCACTTCAGCTTCTCTGTAACTCAATAGATCAAAGAGGCACGCCTGTAGCGCAGACATATCGAACCCAAATTCAAAAGGTCTATTGGGTACGTGTTCCCAGACCCACTGCCCTGCTAAATGTACTATGGTTTACTACAGTAAATTTACTATGGTTTACTATAGTAAATATTATAGTAAACTACACAGTTTTTGCGGTATATTTTACCACGTTTTCCGATATTTACCGTATACATTCTTGACACTTCAGATCGTGTGGTAGCTCGAACACAGTATGTGTGTCCTTCTTAAATACTAATTATTGCATGCTGACCCACCACTTCGGCTGTAGGAGCGATATGCGATCGTGCATGCCCCGGTATGCGGTTGTACCCCACCTTCCCCTGTTATTAACGATGTTCTTTTATATACGTATGCATGCAATTTAGTCAAATTGTTGATTACATGTGTGGAAAGCGCATGAGAGCAGTCTAGATTGATAGGAAAATAAATTATGTTATTATTACAGAAAAACTGGATCCACGTTTCAAAACGTCCAGTTCCAATGACACTTCCCATAAATTGCACCATATCGGGTTCAACGGTCTAACACTGTCGTGCTATAGAAACTACAAAATAATGAGTTGCTGGATATAGCGCAGTATCCAGTCCTTCAGATAGCTTACGAGTGGTTTACACTTCACTCCCTCAGACCCTGTCAGACCTGTTCAATCGATTGGTGTTCAATTGTTCGATTGAAGAGGTCTGCCAGGGAGAGCAGTGAAGTGTAAAATGTCCTGAGCAGTCCTATGGATTAGATACCGCGCTATGTAGGATCGCACCTTTTTACACTCATAATATACAGAACTAAAAGCATTGTTTGTTTCCACACTGTGTAGAATGTAGAGAACGGATATCACGAGACATAAACTTTATAAAGAAAACCATTGGGACGATTAGTTGTACGTCATTGCAATCATTTGTTTGTGTCCTATTTACATCATCATCACTATAATATGTCTATTTACATCATCATCACTATAATAGGTCTATTTACATAATCATCACTGTAATATGTCTATTTACATCATCATCACTATAATATGTCTATTGACATCATCATCATCACTATAATATGTATATTTATATCATCATCACTATAGTAGGTCTATTTATATCAGCATCACTATAATATGTATATTTACATCATCATCACTATAATAGGTCTATTTATATCAGCATCACTATAATATGTATATTTACATCATCATCTCTATAATAGGTCTATTTACATCATCATCACTATAATATGTCTATTTACATCATCATCACTGTAATATGTCTATTTACATCATCATCACTATAATAGGTATATTTACATCATCATCACTGTAATATGTATATTTACATCATCATCACTATAATATGTCTATTTACATCATCATCACTATAATATGTCTATTTACATCATCATCATTATACTATGTCTATTTATATCAGCATCACTATAATATGTCTATTTACATCATCATCATCACTATAATATGTCTATTTACATCACCATCACTGTAATATGTATATTTATATCAGCATCACTATAATATGTCTATTTATATCATCATCACTATAATAGGTCTATTTATATCAGCATCACTATAATATGTATATTTACATCATCATCACTATAATAGGTCTATTTATATCAGCATCACTATAATATGTATATTTACATCATCATCTCTATAATAGGTCTATTTACATCATCATCACTATAATATGTCTATTTACATCATCATCACTGTAATATGTCTATTTACATCATCATCACTATAATAGGTATATTTACATCATCATCACTGTAATATGTATATTTACATCATCATCACTATAATAGGTATATTTACATCATCATCACTGTAATATGTATATTTACATCATCATCACTATAATATGTCTATTTACATCATCATCACTATAATATGTATATTTATATCATCATCATTATACTATGTCTATTTATATCAGCATCACTATAATATGTCTATTTACATCATCATCATCACTATAATATGTCTATTTACATCACCATCACTGTAATATGTATATTTATATCAGCATCACTATAATATGTATATTGACATCATCATCACTGTAATATGTCTGCTTACATCATCATCACTGTAATATGTCTATTTACATCATCATCACTATAATATGTCTATTTACATCAGCAACACTATAATATGTCTGTTTACATCATCATCACTAATAATGTGACACTTGACAACATGCGGTCGCTGATTGATGCGGTCGTGGAAAGAAAATTTCTAAACAGATATATTGTTGTCTTTCTGAATGCACAATACACCATACTGCGTTTATCATAATTATACATAATGTCTTGCGTAGTTCCATATTAACTATAAGATTAATCAATCGAATAAAGACCTGATATGAATAATAAGTCATTCACATGTTCTGGATGGTTTACTTGTGTTTTTGTCAGTGTAAAACAGGTTGTACATGCAGCGATTTACCAATGCACCGATATATCCTGCATGATATGTGTGACGTCACAATGAGATAATCGATGCCAGAATGCCTCTTTGTGGCTCTCAGGAATACCCTGTTTCATCTTAGCTATCAGTGGGCTAGGTGTCACAACCAGGTCACGATAGGCGATATTTAGGACTTGTTCTTTGATCTCTGTACGCTTCGGAATGCATTGGAAACCATAAGCTATAAAGAAGTTCCGCAGCCTGTCAAATTCTGCATCTGTCAAACCACTGAAGTCAGACATAGCCTTGGTCAACAAGGTCTTGTCGCTGGACGTCACAAACAAGAGGAAGTCCTCGAGAAGACAGTCGTCATCAACCTCAGCATTAGTGGTGAACTGGACGAGGGTTGATTTGGCAAAGATCGATGGGATTGTTCGCATCAAAGCTACGGTGTGGGAAAGAATGCGCCCAAGACATTCAAACTTCCACGATTCTTCCCTCATTATTTCCTCCTGGAGATGTGGCACCAAGCGACCCTCTCCTCTGAACAAAATCTTTGACACCTCCAACCAAAACGTCCTCAACAGCATCTGGGTCAAATTGCCATTGCTAGTTCCAGATTCTCCTACAAACTCGATGGACAGTGTCTTGCTCGCTATATCCTTATCTCTGTAAAGTGCAAGCATATTGAAGACTAGTCCCACCAAGCGTACAAAGCAGACGTCTTGCCGGCCTTTGTTAATGCATCCTTGTAGAGCTGTGAAGGCTAAAACGGAAGCGAAATAATGCCATATACATACAAGTCTAAAATATAAAATATCGGATATTTTGTAACGCAATTAGTGGCTACAGATGATTCATAAATTAGTAAACATTACGTACGCAGTTAAAATCACGTAAATCGTAAATACTAATTTATTATCGTAGAACAGTGTTTAATAGACACACACAATGACGCACGCACGAGACACATACGTAGGCACGCACGCACGCATGCACGCATGCACGAACGCACACACAAACACAGACACTCAGTCGGAGTAAATACAATAACTCCAAATCCACATGGTAAACAACATCTACAATATAACGATGATTTATTATTGCATGCCCTAAAATGTTCTCACGATTCACGAATACTTCTGCTCAAAAATATCTTCTCGGAAAGCAGCCTGATCTACTCGCGACAACGCAGTACCACAAACATGATACGTTACAAAAGTACGAAAATATGACCTAACTCGGTCTAACATGTTAAGCAACATTTTATTTTAAGGCAGAATATATTTTTATTGAGACACACTAATATTTAAAAAAACTGACTCAATGACCGACCTGTATCAACATTTCTATTGATGACGACTGTATCTCTGTTTGGACCTTCTTGCTCTGTATACTTGCACGGGTCGACGTCTTCCATTGACTCTGATGAGGCGGCCGTCTGAATAAATCACGTAAATATATCATGTTTTCTTAGGGATCGTTGAAAAAGCAATTACGTTAAGCCAAACACGAAGAAACTGGACAAAGAATCAATACTTCCATTTCTTTTCTTTATAATATTGACGATGACGATACAGCTTTTATTCCACATTGGGCTTGTTATAATCGTGTACTTAGTGCGACTGCAAATCTTGTTATACTACACACTCGACAAGACCTATTGTTATTAAACTTAATGCACCTGGACATATTTTATGCTGTTTCTTCTCGAGGCCCTCAATTATTTGCTAATTGTCTAATTTGTCTAATTTTGTTTTACAGTGGAGTGGACACAGTTCCTGGCATGCTATGAGTGCCTCCAGACTGCACCTAATGATGGTGTTAATGTTCACAATGGGTGCTGTTGTCACCTGTCGAATCCATACAAGCATGAAGTTTTTAAAAATAGATCGAACAAAATATATTTTGTTTTCAAACACTGGAAAAACGAAAGATGATACAAATATTGACGTGAATTTTAAGGTGTGCCTCATATGTTAGATAGACACGACGACATTCCGATGATACACAGTCAAATATTATCCCATGTCCATTTTGGTTAGCGGAAAAAACACTGCCATCAAAGTACCACATAACATATCCACATAATAACATGTAATATCATATAATTACGCAAACCTTCTTTTATACATTTTATTTCACATCAGTGTTGTTGCACAAACACAGAATGCAATTTTTTTTGTGACCACTTACTCCAGCTGATGAGGTATCGGCGACACGACTGTGTCCTGACATATCCATGTAATCATTATCACTGTCATCACTGACGTTTTGGGATGACCCGGGAGTGGAAGAATGATCCTGATGGGGCTGCTGCATTATGGGTCTACTGTCCTCATAAGATTCAGCCGGGATCATCGGATCTCGCCGGACATGTTGCGTTGAATAGCAGCGGTCGAGTCTTATTGGACTTTCTATAAAATATAACAAATTAAAGGTGAGTACATGTTCTTACATAAGACGGCATACAACATTTTATAATTTACATCCTATTAAACGTGTTCATTCGAAGCCCATCTCGACTTCTCAGTGAACATATTTCAGCCACTGCAATTACTGAGCAAAGATTATTCACTCTTATATATATATGTTATCCGGTACTCATTTGTACAGCTGAAGCCCTCAGTTCTCTGTACGTAGATGGGATCAAACGGGTTTCATCTTAATCAAAGCTGTCGTAATTGATAGTTCTGCCTTTTAGCAAAAATGGACCTGAAATAGAATTAGTAAAACAACCGAACAGAGGCCGTTGACGAAGTAGACACTTACGAAGCAGTTCCGTTGAATTGAACGAGATGCTAGCGTATGTGGGATGTGGGGTCGAAGGGGTGAACTTCACAAAATGCAACCCTTTCACCAGCAACGTAACAGTGTGTGTAATGACGCAGTTATCATCCTTTCTGTTTGTCTCGCTCAAGATTGTTACCTCCAACGCTCCTTCACCGGCCCTGGACGTGTCAACTGGAAACAAGGATACAGTCAGGCGTATCATAGTTTAACACACGTAGATATCAACAAATGACTATGTAAAAAGGATGATTAATTAGGAGCAATTAGCAAATAAGGTTCTGAGAGGTTCACATTAAGGCAACACATAATAGCAGCTCTCATTGGAGACACACACGTGAAATTAGAGAATGCTGAAGGACAAAGGGTTTAGATAAATCACAAATAGCATTGCACAATGTGCAAATCAACCAGCTGATTGCACTTACCCTCAAATCCAACGGTTTCTCCCATTCTGTAACTGGTCACCATCCTGACAGTAACTGCAGAGATGTCAAAGGCCTCAGAGACAAGCGTATTGCGGGTGTATGCACCTCCTTCACAGAATACCTCGATGGAGTAGCTTCCTAACGCCAAGCATATATTTTATTACATAAAGTACAGATGCATGTAATAGATAACACAAATAACACGATCATTCCAGGGAGAGTTACTTCAAGGTAAATGCAAGCTCTGAAACACATAATATATATATATAATGTACACATATATATATGGCTTTCTATAAGTAGATCATAAAATATACACACTTCACTCATATGAATTTAATGCATGAATTTGTGTGTGTGTGTGTGTGTGTGTGTGTGTGTGTGTGTGTGTGTGTGTGTGTGTGTGTGTGTGTGTGTGTGTGTGTGTGTGTGTGTGTGTGTGTGTGTGTGTGTGTGTGTGTGTGTGTGTGTGTGTGTGTGTGTGTGTATCCGGATATATATATATTAATATATTGTAAATATTATATATAATAATACACAGACCTACCGCATTGTCTTGGGTACATTTATGCCTACACTATCGCTACGTTGAGCACATACGCATGTATACATACTTATACGTGCGTGAATGCATATATACATTACCTAATTGCATGAATGTGGTTCCTATGAGAGTGGTTATAAATAGACACATACGCACGCACGCTCATACACACTCACATTCACGCATGCATGCACGCACCCGCTTGACAAACACACGCTTAAACACAAGCAAGTTGAAAGTACCTACCAGCCTGTGTGGGCATGTACTCCACTACAGAAGAACCGTCGTCATTGTCGATGATACAGGTTTCAACGCGATTGCCAGATGGCGCTGCAAGCGCACAGCACAATGTCAATGCAGTAACTACGAAAATACCATCCCAAAACCATAATAATTAAGTTATCTTAAAAAATGGTCGCAATAGTCGCACACACACACACACGCACACACGCACACACGCACACACGCACACACACAGCTGTATATATATATATATATCAATTAATCATCAATCATAATACTTTATTGTCCCTTGATAGGGAAATTCATTTGGAGAGTAGCAGCATATTAAAAAATAAAACATATGTACTTGCAATATAAAAAAGTAAAAATAAAACATGGTAATAAAAGTTATATCGGTTAAATAAATATGTTAAACTGAGTTAAATATGTTCAATAAGTTACAAAAGTTTATTTAAACAAAGTTAAATCATCTCACAAATCATCTCAGGCTCATTCAGTATCAGACTGGCAGGGAAGACTGGCGGAGATGGAGGGGAACGAAGGACAGTTACTCATTCATTAGTCTAATTGACGAGTTGAAAATGAGTTTCGAGTGCGATTCAATTTACAGTGAGGGAGTTGAAAGCGGCGGCCACAAGGAAGTAGTTTATAGCATGGAAACAGAGGACGTTCGGGGTCTGAGGAGACGTTCCTTCCCTTTCTCTCTGCCCGTTGCCTGTATAGATCCTATAGACTGGTATGCCTTTTCCCCACCACCTTGCCACTAACCCTGACTGTTCGTGCCAGAGTGTTGCGATGCACGAGACGCATACCGCCGTACCACACAAGAAACCCAAATGTAAAAGAGCTTTCGATGTAGCATCTGTAGAAGGTTTGAAGAACATGTGGGGTGACACTGAGTGACCTGAGCTTGCGTAAGAAATAAAGCTTTTGTTGGCACTTTCTGTTAATTACCGCTGTATTTTCACCAAATGTGAGCTTTGCAACGATTATAGTGTTGATATAAATATATATATATATATAAAACTATATATACAGTATATATTATATATATATATATATATATATATATATATATATATATATATATATATATATACATACATATATATATATATATATGTGTGTGTGTTAAGCAATTATTTATTATAATTATATGATCATATTATAATATTTCACAACGATTCTACTTACATGTGATGGATGCCGACACGTGTACTTTCATCCGGCTCACAGTACGGACCGTAAATGAAGTAGGCTTATTGACGGGGACACGCCTCAGACCCGGTCCTGACACGATGACTCGGTCTCCAGGACGGATGTCCACTTTAAATGGATTCTCTAAAAGGACAGCAACATAAAGGTGTTTAACACGTTATTGCAAGGAGGAATCTAGACAGAGCTGCGGTCAAACATGAACAACCAATTATTTATCTTTTAATACTTTAAAATAGTGATTGGGCAAACGCACGCAACGAATAACATGTTACATTTTGTATATTTGATACGTGTGCTTTAATTAGTCAAGCATACTAAGTGCCAGAGTATATTAAACATACCAAATACCAAATATACCAAAACCTCTGGTTAGAATAAGCACATTTAAAAATAACAACTTGACAAACAAAACAATCAAAGTCTTACTTGGCAACTTTCTACCGTTGAACTTGAGTTGGACGACGTGTGGCTTGGCTTCCATTGGAGTGAATGAGGCGCGATATTGACCATTTCCCTGAGGCAAGATCATGCACCCGACAGAACCACTGTTGATCTCAATCGCAAGGCTACCTATCCCCGCTTTAGATGCATCGACTGCAAATGTAAAGAAAACATATCACTGCTCTGATATATGTTGTGTGTGTGTGGGGGGGGGGGGTCTGGTATGGTATATAGCATTCATAATAATAATAACTGTCAAAATCTAGATATACATTGTCTGATCTATATTTTTGTATGGCATTCGCTCAACTAAACGCGAAAGTTTTGTATCACAATACAAAGACTGGAACGACAAATAGTGTGCTACGTTTGTTGAACGAACACAAAGTTGTACCATTGCAATCCTGCCGTGTTATTAATTTCATAAAACAAATGACGTGCACTGATTTGCCAGTAGCCATAATACACGTTGTCCACATTCTTTGTTAAGCAAGCTGCCTAGAGTCTAGAGTCTAGGCTTGTTCAATTCAATCTTGCTGCTAACTC
>OZ023207.1:42762970-42775470 GCA_963995525.1 Escarpia spicata
CACATTATCAAGTGGATACCACAGCCAATCCTACTGTTGGTACATTTACGTAACTGTGCCTCCAACGTGGTTATATTATCGGACATTTTACACTGAAAACGTACGACATGCCTGACTGCAGAGTCATATTATTGTAAAGAATGTATCTTTCAACTATTTATTGTATGCACTATTCATGTTGTATCAGGAAGTGTTTCGTTTTATGTATCAAAGTATGTAATTACCCTACAAATTATATATATAATATATATATATATACATACATATATATAATTAAACACATTCAATATAATCGAAAAGATGAACCACATGCCACATTATTATTAACTACGCAACGCTGGTACAACAGTCTATGTTACATAAGTCCAGACTTTGTTCTTATAATTTGTTCAAAGCAATATACCAAGAAGATATTTTTTGTAAGGACATTACTAACATTATGCATTATGAAATGGCATAATCATTCAAACACATTATTATTGATCTTTTTCAAACTGGACACTGGACCAATTCACTTACAAAAAGAAACGTATTAACCCTTTCCATGATACATATTAACACACAAACAAAAAACACACACATACACAAACACATAATAGACAAACACAAATACGCATGGAACGCACGCACACACATGCACGCACACACTCACTCACTCACTCACTCTCTCTCTCTCTCTCTCTCTCTCTCTCTCTCTCTCTCTCTCTCTCTCTCTATATATATATATATATATATATCTCTCTCTCTCTCTCTCTCTCTCTCTCTCTCTCTCTCTCTCTCTCTCTCTCTCTCTCTCTCTCTCTCTCTCTCTCTCTCTCTCTCTCTCTCTCTCTCTCTCTCTCTCTCTCTCTCTCTCTCTCTCTCTCTCTCTCTCTCTCTCTCTCTCTCTCTCTCTCTCTCTCTCTCTCACTCTCTCTCTCTCTCTCTCTCTATCTATCTATCTATCTATCTATCTATCTATCTATCTATCTATATTTCTTTACACTCAGACACATACACCCCCACACACATACATACGCTTGGATGCATGTACGTACGCACACATGAACGCATGCAACGCACGCACGCACACACACTCTTACACACAAACAAACAAACACGCTGTTAGGCAACTGTAGTGTCTTATTACAAACAACTTACAAATAAACATGTTTGTGTACGTGCGTGCGTACGTGCGTGCCGCGCGCTTATGTACGTGCACGGGTTCTTCCAAAAGAAATGGAATGATCATTACTGATAATTGGTGCTGGCCGGAGGAATTAGGAAACACACCCTAATTTTAAACCCATATGATCCAAACATCATGTACATTAAAACATGCCCCCCCCCTGTCTTGTAGTGTCTACATGGTTAAACAGTGGTTGTTGAAAACATAAAACCAAACCTCCCCAAATTTCAAACTTGAAAATTTACCCACTTCCAATTAAATAATAAAATCGTGTGCACCAAAACTGATCCCGTCCTTATTCGTGTAGGTGAAACGTCACCCGTTCTATTATTTTGCCCGATCGGAGCTCACCAGTACATAGCCAAGATTATATAACCACACGCTGTGGTTAAAGCCACTTACCTCTAATTCACGCCTGGTTCCTGTCTCGGAGAAACTGCAGGTCCCACAATCTCTCTCAGGAGGCTTAGTCTTCTTCTGGTTCCATACGTACCACCTGTTCTGCCTTTACAAGTGGCAACAACCTGCCTTACAACACATTCTACACTGACTTCTGACACTGACTTGCTGACTCGTTCACGTCTCTATTTATGCGCGTTGCTGGGTTTTTATTGAGAAAATCCCCGATTTACTTCCTCTTTCCTGGTAAATAACCACATCAACAGGCGGCGCCACCATTCCAGGGTTTACGTGAAGGTTGTTCGATTTCGTTGACTTTCAACTTGTTGTCACGTTACTATGCGGGTAATTGTTGTGATACTATACCTTATTTGATGTAGGTCTACCAATATTTTGAGACCTTTTGGAAAAATGTTATACTAGAAAAGTACCTGTGACGGAACAGTGACGGAATGGGTGAAATCGTGAATATATATTAGCATTCGGTGATATCACAGCATTATAATTATATCGACCTATAAATGATCGAGTCTATACGTAAACTACTGGAATATATTTCATCTGGTAAACAAATTGGACGGACCTGCATGTATATTGAGGTATATTTTTGTGACAGACGGACTCACATGGAACAGGGTGTGCGTTCAATTAACGGAACAATAACAGAACAATAAACAGCACGGTCGCCAATCATGCGTGATCGGAACGACACGGTCTGTTGAACACACGGGTCATTCCGCGCGGTCGGTTACGCATATATATATATATATATATATATAAAACACCTCAATCTGATTCACCATTTGATGAACAGTTGAATGATTCGAATAATTATCTATACATGAAGAATCATCATCACGTTGGTGAAAGGAAATTATGGCGCCTCGTGAGGCCGTAAACATCAGTAACAACAACGTTTACGGTTTTGTTGTTGTCTATAATTCGTGGGGGTTTCGCCATCTAGCGACTAACGTGTAACCAGTTTCGACCTGAACGAGTCACGAGAGGGCGCAACTGTTATGTGTATTGTACTATCGTTCTCGCCTTGCGTAGTTATACCTGCCAACTCTCCCGGAATTTTCGGGAGTCTCCTTGATTGGATGGTGTATCTCCTGGTCTCCCGATATACAGGCAACTCTCCTGCTTAAAAGCTTCAACAGCACACCCCTCCATCGTCCGATGTCACCATCCGACGTGCTGAACCGGTGAATTCCTGGCTAGAAATCTCCAACAGCACCACCCCTTCCGATGTCAAGGTCCGAGACAGCGCGATGAGACTGCGCGACACAGGAAGTGTGCTGAACCGCTGATGAATCTATCGAAATAAAAAATTTAAAAAATTTGCCCGTAGCGGGGGGGTTAACACGCAAACCCCTTTCTCACAAATGTGATCGCCATACCCTAAATCATAAGTGATTCCACCTTTCTCAAAATCGTGAACCCATCGACCCGTCACATGTAGCCTACGGATCCGACAAATTGGTTTAGGCCTACGCCTTCCTCACAGAGTTGCTGATTGCATTCAATAAAATCATCTCGCTGCCATTCAAGTGAGGCATACCTTGGGTTTGACCGTTGGATCAATCGTTGCTGATGTTACATGTAGGGATCTAGCAGGGGCGGATCTGGTATTTTGTCAATGGGAAGGCGCAGCCATCTATCACCCATCAACAGAAACCTCCAATAAAGTATTACACATGCTTGAAGCTCACCAAAACATGTCAAACTCCACGCTGCCCGTAATTTAGTCAAAACAGGTATGTGCACCTAGGCTCCGCAAAACTCGTCAACTAAATACCCCATTGGCGCTCGTTCAAGCATAACCGGAAGAATGCTAAGACTGCCTTGGACTAAAAAGAAGAGCAATGAAATCATAGCCGGATCCAGGGACACGTGCCCTTTAGAGCTTTGGAAATCGGTGTGCCCCGATACCTTTTTGAATGGGCCCCCGTTACGTGCATCCTAGACCTTTGGAATGTGCCCCCGTTTCGGTTACAAGAATCTGAAGTTACGGCAACGCGGCAGCAATTTTTTTTATCTCACCTCTCCTCCCGTCTTCCAGTATAATGACCTGACAGCGCAACAGAGCAGTCGTGCTGAAGGTCCTCCTCAGACTACCGACTATGAATTTGTGTCGGGCGTCACTGGAGGTTTCTGGGCTCTTGGACTACCCTCTCTGGATCCGCCATATTGTAGGAGCTGGAGCGACAACCTGACCGGAAGCGAGCCTCTGTTTGCAAATCAACGCTGAAAAGGTGACACACACTAAAGGATACCGCAGTTTGACGTCACATATATCGACGTTGTTTACATTTCCTTGTTTATATAAGAGACTCCGGGGAAAGATACGTACTTAAATGGAACCAAGTGTGTAAAGCAGACTCGTCATCGGCGGAACGAAGATGACCCAGCCCGGGCCTGTGCATGCCGCGGTTCATCGTGGGTCCTGCACGGGATGACCCACTAGTCCGATTCTTCATCTTGCAGATCTTAAGGCAGCGGGGCAGGATGTTCCTTGTGGAAGTGAGACTTGCAGGTCATTGTACATTGCCTTCTGTCGCTTCGGTTCGATTGAAGTAATCTGTTACCGGTGGATCCCACGGCGCCGAGGTGAGCGACCGGCGGCTAAGTACTCCCAGTTGATGACATTTAACTGGCCTTCAGAGTGTCTTTGGATTTGGAGGCCACAGATCGCCTCGGACTGTTTTTTAAATGGATCATTCGGGCATTTGTTCTGGACAGTCATGGTGTATCATTAGGTAGGATGATGGCGGAGGTGCGAGGGTCTTCCCACCTGATGCGAAGCATCTTCGGCAGATAATCGTAAATATCTAGTTTGTCCGGCTTTTGTATACACATGGACGGGCTAGCGGATGGCCTCTTAAGTTCGCAGTCCAAAACTGTTGTGCGTTTACTATTAGATCAACCTCCTTGTCCCAACAATACTTGATGTGGAATTTTACTATTATATCAACTACCTTGTCTCAACAATACTTGGTGTACTTTACTTTACGGCGTCAATTTGCATCAACACTTGACTCACTCGCTAAATGGCCCCACTGTAGTAATATATTTTCCACGCGATACGTGGTGATGGCAAACTACCCTGTATGTATAATGCCTACACTAACGTGTTTGGGGACATTGTGACATGATAGGAGTATCACTGACACATTCACAGGTATCATACCCATAGAGTAGATTCGTGATGTAAACGGATGTGGAGTCGACGCAGAATAAGAGACTACGGTGGTATTGATACGGCAGCTTTGATGCTGAATTTCTTTTTCGATGGTCGGTTATTGGGACACTATAATTGACAATTCCCAAGTTGTGGGAAATAGTCCCGGTTCGTTGCCACTGCGAGTGATTGAACGGAAGGTCTTCGTCTTCGTGATGGTACCTATTAGCGTGTAGCAGCGCTAATTGGTCCCGAGTGTGTAGTCGAAAAAATATATAATTACTGTGTAGCCTTTAACCCATAGTTTATAGCCGCCACAATCATACCGGGCTGTGCAGCCGGAACTGTCGGTCGTTACTGCGACATGACCCACCCCAGTGTGTAGACGCTGTTGTCAGCCGGAAACGTGCCTCACCTTGGCGTCACAGTTAAACGTGTAGCCGCTACTGCCGACCGTAAGCGTGACATGCCCCACCTTAACATGTAGCCGTTACTCTCGACCGTAAGCGTGGCATGTCCCACCTTAGCATGTAGCCGTTACTGTCGACCGTAAGCATGACATGTCCCACCTTAGCATGTAGCCGTTATGTCGATCGTAAGCGTGACATGTCCCACCTTAGCATGTAGCCGCTACTGCCCACCATAAGCGTGACATGTCCCACCTTAACAAGTAGCCGCTACTGCCCACCGTAAGCGTGACATGTCCCATCTTAGCATGTAGCTGCTACTGTCGACCAAACGGAAGCCTGGCATATATCACAATAGCATGTAACAGCTACTGCCGACAGTAAGCGTGACATACCCCACCTTAGCATGTAGCCGCTACTGCCAATAGTAAGCGTGACATGCCCCACCTCAGGGCTGGTTCCACGTCCGCTACTACCTACAGTTATCGAGGCAAACTTAGTATATTAACTCGTCGCAATGGAAGACTACCCCTGAGCAATTATATGCAAATGAACGTTAGAAGGATACGGCGACATTGCCTGAATATAATCATGAACACATCCGTTTATTTTTAGTATTTACTGCATGCACGTTGTCGGTTTATTCAGAAACCAGCAGTGCATTATGAAAACAAATCATCTTCGGTCTGTTATTTAGTAAATAATACAGTAACTTCTTAGCAGTAATAATAGTTACTACAGAATAATGTCTACACATAGGATGCATTCACCTGTATGTATGTACAGGTTTACAAAATAGGACATTAAATTAAACATTGGGTAGTATAACACACCATATGTTCAGCTAAACTCATTGTAGCATATTATATATGTATATTATATAATTTATGTATTACATATATATATATAAATATATATTATAACACACACACACACACACACACACACACACACACACACACACACACACACACACACACACACACACACACACACACACACACACACACACACACACACACACACACACACACACACACACACACACACACACACACACACACACACACACACACACACACATATATATATATATATTATAAACACGTTGGGACTTGGTAGAACTATTCCATATTATAACTGATGTTGCATATACCCATAGGCACATAACATAGCAGAGTAACACATAGTTCACCGAAACAGCACAGCCCAGGTCATCGAGATAGCTTCTGAATGTAAGAAAAGGCACAGAAAAAGGCGCTGGAAAAAATCACAACTTTAAATTAACGATAGCACAACTAACTATGAGCATGTTTGATACACAAAAGCGACTTATAAATTCAGCTTGTGCAATAATTCAGATAACAATGGAAATCTGCAACATTCGTTGTAATCAAGTATAAAAGTTTGCTGTGTTCGATTAACAGTGATAATGCAAGGTTGAATTTCTTCGGAATAATCCTCTTTATCATCAAACGTTATTGTTCTAACTAGCAAAACTGCCCTACACCAGAAGGGATGCATTGGTAGACGACAGTTATTAAAATAATATTTACAAATGTTAAAAACACACAGCATTGCTACATAAACACCATAACGCATTCGCAGGTACATGTTGTTTGTTAAAAATGACGAAAATCGGAGAAAATATGAAGTTCACGTCCATCGACAGGCTCTAGTCCTGCTAGTGTAGAATTGTAAACTAAAATTTTGTATTGCTATGCTATTGGTATAAGGGTAGACATGTGCATTATTGTGTCTGCTTCTACTCCATGTTGCCAAGACTCTGTTACAGGGGCCGTTTTTGCGAAGTTTTATGTCACACCCGCCTGGTTCCTGCGATTGTTTTGGTACGTTTTACGTATTACGTTCACATTACGTTTTAATTTCAGAACCGTTAAGGAACGAACTGATTTACGCCATAAATATGTTTTGATATATATGGGGTATTTTGAAAAAATATATATATATAATATTACGTCCTTCTCTAGGAGTCGTTAATTCCTGAAAGTTTGGTGCTCGAAGTTCAAGCCGTCTAAGAGGGAAATGTTAAGACACATATGCTAGGTTGATTGTAGTTAGAACTATCAGACTATATATATATATATGTATATATATATATAGGCTTGGAATACAATTATTTCGTAACTTTACTTCCTGTGACTTGTTTGTCAGTCAAAAATGTGACTTTATTTCCATGTATTTTATCGTGCGATTATTTCAACCCACCATTTTATCAGTTCACTGTATCATCGGATATTTCTTAATGGAAGGAACAACAACAAACGAACATAACAACACGAACCATACGTGGAATTAATCCATTAGATATATAACGGATATTACCAGAGCTGTAGGGTTATAGTATTTGACACACGAAGTTACGATATAAGATATACATACTCCTGACAGCAGCATACGCAGGCCAAATATGCATAAGGCGCCGCGCTACGATAACAAGTGTTTTTTAAAAATTCGAACTGTTATTATGCATAATATAACCGGAAATATAATTATATATATATGATTTGCACCAAACAAATTATTTCCGTGATTTTTAGAGCTTGTTTTCATAATTTGTATATCCTATGTTTCATATTGTAATGTTATTCTTATGCTGTCCTTAGGACAGTTAGCAATTGGACTGTCAATAAGCAGGAAACATCTATGTCCTCTTGCCATTTGGGTTTTTTGTTCTGGATGGCCATCTTGTTCAATCTTGTTTAAAATAACTTCCATTCATTGGGAACAGGAGTCCAAACAGCTGTCATGTAGTTGTAGTTACATTTCTGAATACTGGAAGGCTTCATGAGACGCTAACATAGACAAGAACTCCCTCTTGAATTCCTTGATGCTGCTGTAGCTTGTTGGAACTTCCAGATGATTGAAACACGTGTGACTGACAGGCCGTCGATCCAAGCCAGTGAATGTTGTGAATGTCACATTGATCTCGTCAGGCTGGTGGACAGATCCAGTGACAAAGATGAGAAAGTCAGTCAAGGTGTCAAAGTCGAGACTAGCCACGAACTCCTTCAGGAAGTATATTGTCCTGTCTTCGTCATCTGTCATGTCCTCTTTAGGAGGTACGATCACACCTGCCACTCTCTCTGGCGTTGGCCGCTGAGTCTGCAGGATATGTGTGATGTCATCAGGAGATAGTCGCTGCCAAAACGCCGCCTTGTGACTCTCAGGAATACCCTGACGCATCTTAGTTATCAGCGATCCAGGTTTCTCTACTAAGTCCTGATATGCAGTAGTCAGGATCTGCTCCTTGATTTCGGATCTCTTTGGCACGTTATTGAAACCATGAGCTGTGAAGAAGTTTTGCAGCCTGCCAGATTCTGCATCTGTCAAACAACTAAAATCAGACATAGCCTTGGTCAACAAGGTCTTCTCTCGAGTCGTCACAAACAAGAGGAAGTCCTCGAGAAGACATTCGTCATCAACCTCGGATTCACTGGTTATCTTGATGAGGGTCGATTTGGCTAGCATAGACGGAATAGTACCGGTCAAAGCTACGGTGTGGGAAAGAATACGTCCAAGACAGTCAAACTTCCACGATTCCTTCCTGATCCTATGCAGCGGGACGTCTGGAACCAAGCAGTCCTCTCCTCTGAAGAGATCCTTTGAGACGTCTCTCCAGAAACTAGTAAACAGATCCCTCGTCAAGCCCATACAATCACCCCCAGGCTTTCCTTCAAATGTGACAGAGAGGATTCTACTTGCAATAGTTGGATCTTTGTAGAGTTCGAGTAAGTCACCCACTAGTCCCTGGCGGACAATGGAGATGTACTGTTCTCTTTCAATGGTGCAGGCTTGTAGAGCTTTAAGGCCTAAAACAGACACGGGATATAGTTGTTATTGGTTTAATCAGACGTCAACATGTAAAGTATTGTAAAGTGTGATACTCGTACTTTCTAATATAATTCGCCACATTGGTTGGTATGGAACGTACTCTAATAAGCAGTTAGCACGTACGCAATTGTAATCTATTCACGACCTACGTTGTACGAGCCACTAAATATGTTACATCATAAATGTGTCATGCCAAAGCTCTGAAATACAAAACAAATAGTAAAAAGGCAGATTAATGTTACTTTTCTAAAGGCTCTTTTTCAAGTATATTGATCTCAAATGTAGCTATATTACTTCGAACAAGTGGACCGATTTAATTTAATTAAAAGTTAAAGTGTAATGTAACATTAAATATTCACTTCATATTTTGTATTAATTGTATTATTAATATGTGATGTAATATATAATGGCAAAGCAGGCAGAACCATTCTAAATGAAAATGAAATTAATGCAAACAGAGCAGGATATTCACCAACTTTGAATATACCAATATAGGGTTTTGTTTTCCATAAATACATTAATTACTTCTAAACTGAAAATACGTACATTGTTTTAATACGCCCGCTGTCAACCTAAATCCTTCCAGCAAGGTATTAACACTTCTATATGACGGGCTAAATGTTAACGAAACATTGGCTCTTGCATACCTTTTGCAACATGGTCTCTAATGACCGAATGTCTTTGTCCGACTTCTTCATTTGTTTCTTCTGATGTGTCAACAATCTGAAGACATCAAGCAAATGTATCATGTCTTCATATAAAGACCTCTTTGCAGTTCTGACTTATCAACGTTGTGACAAGGCTGTTCAGTTCATCGCAGTAGGCATGCCAGCTAAACTGGCAATCCAACACCAATGCCATAACCTAAGGTTCTTAACGCACCGGCAAAGCCGCCAACATTCATAGGATGCGGGTATATATGATTAGATAGATGTTTTCGTTAATATTCCGACACTCAGACTGAACGTTCCACTGAGATCAAACAACTCTTCGGTTGTTATCAAGGCCAAACCGGCGAGATGTGACGCTGACACGTGAACTACATCTTAACATTTAAATTTTACTTTTATCTGGAGACTGTTTCACAAAATAATGAGCTAACATGAGAACCCACCATTAAACAGAATGTGTTGTAAATCTAAGGAGTGGTTTTTAAAACACGCAAAACGCCACCGCCATATCACCAATGAGACTTCTTCGTGACACACGGGCGAAAATGTAACAATGACACGTCATGGGGTTGACAGATTTTAGTATACAATATTACTGTTAAGAAGCTAAATCTATTGTAAAGAGGAATCTCGGGCTTATGAGCTCATAATAGTGTTTGTGAAGTGATCCCCAAGAGTAACTTGTCAGGTCCGGGAGAACAATGAGTATATTGTATGTCGCATAAATACAATCTTGGATACTGCAAACCATCTATATTATCTTCTTCTTCCAACACACGCCTAGTCTCAACATGCTGAGGATACAGGCGGTACGTGGCATGGCGGACGAACAGGAAAAGTGTTTTTGTTTTTATAGTGCAATATATAAGAACACAATTATCGTGTAAATAAACAGAAATATGTGCAGACGAACTTGTTAATGTCTAAAACATGGGGTAGTGCAAAGTCTGGATGTTGCTTTTAAAAGCATCCAGGCTGTTCTGATTAACACTATATTGAGGGAGGGAATTCCAAAGTACTGGGGAAACGAATGCAAGTAGTAGTTGCATCTGGAGTGAGGGATAAGGTAAGATAAGGACTGTTGTTTTCTAGTGACTAAATTTACAGGAATAAGGTATTGGTTTGCTGGTATACCCACTAGGCCATTTGCTATCTTGTACATCATACATAGTTTTGCATCGGTTCTTCTGTCTGATAGGGATCTCCATCCTAATGGCTGGAGCATGTCTGTTACACTGGAGGTATTGCGGTGGCGATATAAGACATATCGGGCTGCACCCCGTTAGATCATTTCTAGTTTGTTTATTTGTGTAAGGATATAAGGATCCCAGAAAGTTCAGCTGTTCTCCATGATGGGTCTGCCAAAGGTGAAGCAGGCCTGAGTTTTTATTTGAATTGACGGTACTTTGAGATTTCTGCGGAGGAAGCCTAGAAATCTATTTGGGTTTAGACAAATGTTATTTATAAGGGCATTCCACCGGAGATCCGAGGTTATGGTTATACCAAGATATTTCACCTGTGAAACAGTTTCTAGTGTTTGACCATGAAGCATGTATTGGTTGTTAATGACAGTTTTCTTTCTTATTACAGGTACGACATGACACTTTTGAAGATAGCATTCCATGTTCCAGGTTACGGCCCAGTTTGTGAAGATCTTCCTGGAACACAGCTGTGTTTAGAACAGAGTTTGTCTCTTTGTTTGTTTGCACGTCCGAAATGTCGTGTTGTCTGCTAGCGGGACGTGTCGAGTGGTTTGTCGATTTAAATTTGTTGGAATCCCCGAAGGCCTGCATGTAATCTTGGAGAGTTCAATATTTCAAAAGGCTGCAGTTGGAATTGCAACAGCGGAAGTTCACGTGTTTCTATACCATCGTAAAGGTAATTCCATTTATATATATATCACTGGATGTACACCGAACTGTTGAATAGGTGAAATGCCAAAGTTGCTGCTCACCTCTCGTGGTTCACTTAGCTCTGAGCCAGTCGAACAGTCATCGTCTATCGATGACCCAGGCGTCGTTGGGTAATCAGCAGGTGACGGGGTACATAATCTCGTGATGATTCAACTGGACCAGACGGCGACGTGTCATTGGACTACAGCTCTCGACCCTGAGCGGTCTTTCCGAAATTGATCGACACACGGAAGAGGTATCCGGATGCGGCTGCTGCATTCTGGGTGAACACTCTTCGGGAGATTCGGCCGAGATCGCTTGGACCAGTAGGTCGTGTTGCACTGTGCTCGGGCTGTCCAATGTGAACGGGCTTTCTGTAATACATCAGAAGTACAACAAACTATAGTTCAAATCAATTAATTGTGTCAGTGGCGTGTCGCGGATTTCGGAAACAAGTGTCACAGGGCAGGCATAGTAATAAGTATGTCAATCCTTTTTCTATGCTAATATATACTAGAGCAAACAAATAAACAACACTGATAAAGGGAAACATGATCAATTTTTAACAACGCTATGCACTCATTTATAAAAATATCTACTAAGTCGTGGTAAATGCTCTACATCTTGCAAATCAATGCACGCATTGACAGTGGGAAGACTAACGGTCATTATTTGCTTTAAATTACTTGCAGGGGATGTCTTAAAGGGATGTAGTCCGATCGTCTACCTAGAATTAGCGGGCGTAGTAATTTCTAACTGGAAGTCTGCTGTGTTGACCGTGGGAAAGTGGGCATCGTTGAATATCAAAGGGTATAGCAGAGCAGTTAATTCAGCCCCATTCGAGAGTAGTGCCAAGAACGCTTGCTTTGGAAGTAGATGGTTTGTTTACTATGTGAACATGCACCCGTGGTCGTGCCTTCTAGTTGC